>REGO01000004.1:5777480-5818276 GCA_010120015.1 Rhombomys opimus
GGGGGCCAGCAGGGCCTTCTCTCCTGCACTTGCCTGTCGGTGGCCCACTCACCCGAAGGCGTAGACGTCAGCGGCTTTGGAGAAGGGCAGCTGGTCCTCATCCCTCCCGGGGATCATTTCTCGCACAATCTCAGGGGCCAGGTAGCACAGCCAGTCATGGGACAGCTTCAGTTGGTTCTCGCGCCTGGAGGCCAGGACAAGGACATGGGCCCCTCAGTGGGGAACAGGGGGCCTGGCTGTATACACCTGCACCCGCTCACATGTGACCTACTGACAGCCTAGAGGGGGGGCATGGAGGGCTTGCCTTTGAACAGGCCGGGCGCTTCTAGGGAGGCCGCAGCTGGGAAAGGCACGGAGCTGCTGGTGGCAGGGTTTGAGGCCCTGTGCTTGGAGAGCGGCTGCTCTGTCTGTGTCTAGAACCTCAGGCAGTCTGCAGATGGCAAACCTGCATGCGGACTCGCTGGCCTGCTACTCTTCCTTGAGCCTCCAGCCCCACGCCCATTCTTAGGGAGGGGTTTTTCTTGCCACCCCGACCCCTTTACAACATTGGCAAATAAAAGCCAATGTTCTTTCTCGTCAAGGGGGTATAAGCCCAGTCCCTCACCCATCACTGAGAAGCCAAGCTGAGCGTGAGCCAGGGGAGTCAGCCTCTATGGGTGCCCACCTGGAAATCACGCACCATGAGGGACCTAACACCACCCAGACCCAACTCTGGACTGAAGCTGCATGGGCAGAACCACAGCTGACTCGCCATAGCCTGTGCAGGGAAGGCTCTCCCCGGCAACGCAGCCAAGGGTACTCCACACCCACAGAGTGTCCCAAGCTCCCCCGACCCATGCAGACACCACGGCCGGCTCACCGTTCCTCTCGCACAACACCCGAGATCCCAAACAGTCCGAAGTCTGTGATGACCACTTTGCCATTGTCATAAAAGACGTTCTTGGACTTGAGGTCTTTGTGCACGATGCCCTTGGCGTGAAGGTAGCCCATGCCCTGGAAGACAGCAGACCTTGCATCAGGGGTGGGGATGCTACGAGATGGAAGCTGAGCTTTAATGGGGGAGAGACGCATCCTCCATCCCCCCAGCCAGTCTTCAGACAGACAGCAGGCAGAAGGGTACCGTCCTGAGCGTGCCGATGAAGCAACGCAGGCCCAGAGAGGGCAAGCACCCCTCAAAGCACACAGCAGTTACACTGCGCTCAGATCCGCCCTGCCTCCAGTTCCTGCTTTCTGCGTCACTCTGCAGCCCAACCAGACTCAGGTGAGGTGTAAGGTGTGGACAGGGTGACTGGCAGTGAAACAGGCTAGAGAGAGCTCTGCAGTAGAGTGTGTGCTTAGCAGGCACGTGGGCCTGGGCACACACAGTACTCAACACTGCAGATTCTGAAATCATCGCTCAGGGCTGGGGAGATGGCTCAGTGGTTAGGGGCCCTTCTTTCTCTTTCAGAGGACCAGAGCTTGGTGTGCAGCACCTACATAGCAGCTCACATGTCCAAGGAACCTCCAAGGCCCATTTCTGGCCTCTGTGGCACACACCTGCACATACAGTCACACACATTCACACACATACACACACACACACAGACACAGACAGAGACAGAGAGAGACAAAGACAGAGAGAAATGGAGAGAAGGAAGGAAGAAGAGGGGAATGGGAAGAGAGGAAGAGAGGGAGAGAGGGAAGGAGGGAGAGAAAGAGAGAAAGAGAGATAGATAGATAGAGAGAGAGAGAGAGAGAGAGAGAGAGAAACAGAATTCTAGAAAAAGACATCTGGGCTGGGGTCTAAGGGGAACGAATGAGCTGGGCTCTGTTCTTAGGCAAGGCACCACTCAGGGTAGGCAATGAGGACATTCCTAGGATGCGATCTAAAGCTCAGCTGTTCCCAACACAGTCGTTATGGTAGCAGGAGCCCCAGATGAAGCATGAGGTCTGAGTTCCATGCTCCATCTCCACGCAGGCGAGCACTGTGACCTTGGGCACTGGGATGGCCTCTCTGACCACCAGGTAAAGTGTGGTGGTGGGTGACTCCCACCAGCGTTCGCTCTGGCCTGACCATTCAGGCGCACAGGGCCCGTGGCTGACAATGATGTCATTAAGGCCACAGCTGCTAAACAGGAAGCCCTACATTTTCTCCTGGAGGTCCCTCACAGTCACAACTGGAAAGGCCTGTCTAGCTGCAGACCCATCTCCCACATGAGGGTACTCAGTACTCTCCCAGAAGTGTCCCTGGCCACTTTCAGGAAACCTTATCAGCCACAAGACAGAAAGCTGGGAGTCTCAGAAGAGAGCTTAACCCAAGCTGACTCCACTCTGAGAAGCAAGAGGATGTGAGGCCTGAGACCTCCCCTCAGGCCTGTCTTCCTGTGAGAGGCAGGGCACAGGCCTTTCCCAGATGCCACAGTAGGCCGACTAAAGACCAGTATTTATCTCCCTCTTGAGGCTTCCTCACACTGTAGGCATTGAGGGGGCCTGGCGGGTTACACTTGTAATCCCAGCCCTGGAGAGGTGGAGGCAGAGTTTAAGGCCATACTCAGCTACATAGTGACGCTGAGGATAGACTAGGCTACATGAGTCCCTGCCACAAAACAAAATTAAACCACCCAAATAAATGAAAACCAGGTGTGACAGCTGGGAAGGGCCAGGTTGAAGAGAAGAGCCTGAGCCATCAGTCCTTTCCCAGGGTTCCCCGGGCTCTCCATGGCAAACCCTCTCACTAGAGGTCAGGTCCCTCTGCTCTACTTCTGACTCTCAAAGCATCTCGGAAAGAATGTGTGTGTGAGGAGTGGAGGGGTGCAGGGGAAAGAGGAGGGGTATCGGCAGGAAGGAAACAGAAGGAGCGAGAGGTGGCCAGAGGCAGCTCTAGCCTTCGAGTCACTTTTCTCCTGGGCCCTGGAAGCGGCCACCCTGGCCACCATGGCTCCCAGTTCTGAGGGAGGAGCGGCAGTGGGGAGGGGTAGAATTTGTGTGTGGGGGGGTAGGGATGTTGGGGAGGTGGTGCTGAAAGACTGGATCACACTGGAGGCAGAGATGACTTGGGGTGTTGGTCTTGGAGGTTCATTTGTACGTGTGTCCATGGGAAAGGGGCAGACTGAAATTCTGGTTTGTCCCCAAATGCCACTGTGCTTATCTTTTTCTTTCTAAAGACATCCATACACACAAAACGGCCCAGAGAAGAGGGGAAGGAAGAGCAGGAGGGATGGGGAGGGCTCAGAAGGGAAGGAAGGTCAGAGGAGACAAAAGAGCAAACCGAAGCAAAGGGGGCAGCTCTTCTCTGACGGGGTTTCATGTAGCCCAGGCTAGCTTTGCACTTGCCTGGTAGGCGAGGATGACCTTGAACTTCTGATCCTCCTGTCTCCACCTCCCATGTGGAGATTACAGTTGGGTGCCACGTGCCTGGCTTGTGGACTGAAGCCATGGCTTTGTGCATGCTAGACAAATGCTCTGCCAACTGAGCTACACCCCTGCCTAAAAGACTGTAGCGTTTCAGCATAGACAGGTCCTCTGCAAGAGTGGCCAGTGCTCTTAACCACTGAGCTGCCTCTCCAGCCCTCCTAATAGTTTGTATAAGCACTGAGTGCAAGGCTCACAGTGGAAAAGAGCTGCCTTTGCTGGACAAAAGGGCTCTCAGGAAGCCTGGATTTGGAAAAAGTGGGGGTCTTCCATGTCATGAGGTGAAACATTCTGCTCCCCACTGCTGGTGCTAAGAAAACCTCAGCAAGAACCAGCTTCATGCCAACTGTTTTCTGTACAGATGAGCTCATTCTGTCTCCGCTCTGACCTAATCAAGGAGGCCGTGTTGGAATTTACAGGGGATGACGTGGAGGTTCAGAGATGCTAAACAACCACCCTCTCCCCACCCCAGGTCACACAGTGACAACTGTCTTTAGAGCGAGCAGTGTTTCTTCCCAGCTAACTCAGTTCTATTAATGCCAGTTGAGCAGAAAGCTCTGGATGGAGTGGATGAGACAGGGCCCCAGGCAGAGGTGCCCCAGCTGGGAGACACAGGCAGCTACGGCCTGGGGAAGGGCCGAGAGCTCTGGAGGCAGCCGGAGCCCCCAGCCCATCTTTACCTTGATGATCTCCTGGGCAATCTGCCTCGTCTTGTTGATGTCCAGAGACGTCTTGGGGTCCCTCACGAATGAGTGCAATGTCCGTCCCTTGCAGAAGCTGTCAAGGGTAGTGGGGATGGGTAAGAGGCCTGGAGCTGGGACAGGCTGGCTCCACCCCACAGGACCTCGGAGGGGAGTTGTGCCCACCTGCTTCTGGAAGGTTCTCCATCTCAACCAGCAAAAGCCAAAGAACACGGGTCCTTTAAACAAGACTCCTGCTGGAGCCCAGCTACACACACACACACACACACACACACACACACACGCACACAGGCACGCATGCACGCACACATACACACACACACACACCCATTCCTGGAGGTGCAGGGCCTGGCAGCCCCCCCTGCACAGGGAAATGGCTCGTCCACACACCCAGCCATGTAAGGCAGCCCATCTTCACAGGGTCAAGGTGGGACACAAGCCGGACAAGAGAGCTCAGACAGGGAAAACTCAGCCTCCATGACTCTCAACAGGCCACGCCGAGTCTCTGGGACTCATCACAAAGATTATAATTTTCATTATTTTTAGATGCCAGGGCATCACATCCCGTGGATAACTGTCTGTTGTTCCTCTCTGTTAGGCCCTTTCACAGGCTCTTCCGGAACTGGAGGCTTGAGTGAGGATGGCTGGCAGAGGAGGCTGCTGAGCCAGGGTGCCCACAGCCTCCCTGCAGGCTCGCCGTCCTGCTTTAAACTAGAATTTTACAGAATGGGTCAGGGCACTGATCTGACACTGGTCACGAGTTCTTGATCTCTGAGAAAAATGGCAAATTCTACTCGTTCATTGCATTAAGGAAAAAAAAAATGGGGCTAGAGAGATGGGTCAGAGGTTAAGAGCCCTGGCTGTTCTTCCAGAGGTCCTGAGTTCAATACCAGCAACCACATGGTGGCTCACAACTGTCTATAATGAGATCTGGTGCCCTCTTCTGGTGTGCAGGTGCACATGCAGGCAGAATACTGTATACATAATAAATAAATGAATGAATAAATCTTTAAAAAAATGTTTATTTATTTTGGGGATGGCTGGCTTGCTTCCCCCAAAGCACAGTGTCCAGGTTCAGGGCACCTCACCTTGTTGAGGGTTCTCCTGGCTTCAGGGAATGGAGGTCATAGGAACAGGAGTTTGGTCCCAGCACCCACTTAAAAAGCTAAGTGTCAAACTGGGCATGAGGGTGTAAGCTTTTATTCTCAGCACCCAGGAAGCAGTGGCAGGGTGAATCTGAGATTGGGGCCAGCCTGGCCTACACAGTGAGTTCCAGGGCAGCCAAGGCTCTACCGAGAGACCAGCTGTGTGTGTGGTCGCATGTGACAGCCCATGCCCCCCCACCACCTGTAAACACCACTGCTGGGATCTGAACTCAGGTCCTCAAGCTTCCACAGGTGTCCTTACCCACCAAGCCCTCTCCCCAGCCCCTTTATCTGATTTTAAAAGTCAGTGGTTTAAATGGCACAGACAACTGTTTCTGTGTCTGGGGAAGGTCACTGTCTTCCACAGAGAATGACAAGTGAGTCACAGAATGCCTCCTGGAGGGGAAACAGGCAACGCACATCAAGACCAAAATGTCAGCACTGGGGCGTGGCTCAGCAAAGCCCTCGTCCAATGAGCACGGGGCCACCCCACAGCAACACACGCACACCCAGGTAGACCTCAGGCCTACAATCAACCGGCAGATGTAAAATGCGAACCAGCGTCATCTTAGTTATGCACTTTTAAATTAAAGTACGCGTGTTTACTTATTTTTATATGTGTGTGCGTGCACGTGTGCCCACACCACAGCATGCCTGTGGAGGTCGGGGGACAGCTGTGGGACTCAGTTCTCTCTCGCTACGGGTTCTGGGAATCGAGTTCAGTTGTCAGGCTTGTGCAGCAAGCGGAGCCATCTCACTGGCCCCCAACCTGCTGCTTTATTTTCATGAAAGGAATATGGAGGTTAGCCACAGTTTCGTTGGGGGGAGCGTCCAGGTATGAGTGTCGCCTCTGCTTTGTGTCTTTTACAGAACACGGGATTTTCTTTATGCTCAGAGGGCTCTATTTATTATTATTACTATTTTTTTTTTGAAGGGAGACAGGGTTTTGCTATGTAGCCCAGGTTATTTATATATGTGTGTGTGTGTATATATATATATATATATATATATATTTTTTTTTTTTTTTTTTTTTTGAGACAGGGTTTCTCTGTGTAGCCTTGGCTCTCCTGGACTCACTTTGTAGACCAGGCTGGCCTCAAACTCACAGAGATCCACTTGCCTGAGTGCTGGGATTACAGGCATGCGCCACTGCTCCCGGCTACAGAGGCTTTCTTAGACTCAAGATTCTCCTGCCTTAGCCTCGATGTGCTAGCGCTACAGGTGCTACCGGGCCCTGCTGGTTCAATGTCAGTGGTCGGTGTGGATGGAGAAAGATGAGGAAAGATTTCTCATCTTTGGCTTTCTTCTTCCTCTCTCTGGCGAGCCTTCCACACGCTGCGGGGCACCCCCAGACTGCAGGAGCTCGTGGGCCAGGTGGGGTGCTTACCTGGTGATGATGGCCAGGTGGGGTGGGTTCATGCAGGCCCCCATGAAGAGCACCACATTCTCATGCCGGGTCTGCCGGTAGTTCATCACCTCCTTCTTGAACAGCTTCAGGTGGTCCTGGTTGTGGCCGTCCATCTCCAGCAGCCGGATGGCCACCTCTCCGTGCCATCGGCCTCGGTGCACCCGGCCCCAGCGGCCCTGCCCGATGGGCTCGCCCAGTTCCACCTGTTCAAAGGGGATGTCCCACTCCTGCAGGTACACGCTCGTCTGGCTGGCTTTTCGGGAGATGGGGCCCCGCCAGGGCCGACGGGAGCTGGGGAGGTCATCCACCTCGTCGTCGTCATCTTCTGCCTCAGACTTGACAGCCTCGGGCTCCTCCGCCTGAGAGGACAGGGTTGAACAGAGAGGGTGTGAGTCTGGGTCTTCTCTTCCTGGAGTGCACGGGGCAGCGATGGCATTCTAAGTCGCGCACTCTGCAGGGTCCCAGGCTTAGTTCACACTTCCGTCTGAAGGTCAAGACACTGGCTTTTCTTTTTAACACAAGGTCTCACGTAGCCCAGGCTAGCCTCCAACTTGCTATGTAGCTGAGGATGGCTTTGAACTTCAGATCCTCCTGCCTCCATGTCCTCAAGGGGCTTGATAACCACAGCTGGCTAAGATGAAGGCGGTAGTCCTTGGCACGGATCAGAACAGCCTGTCAAACTCTGAGACCACAGAGATGCCTACCCCCACCTCAGGCTGACTGAATTAGCTCCCAGGCCAGGGCCCAGGTCTGCGGGCTGGGAGAGAGAGACAGAGCTACTCTCCTGGAAAGACAGGAAACTAAAGGGGTTCTTTCAGCTAGCCACAGCTTGCTAGCTTGCACTTTATAGCATTCTTCCTGGCTGTGCACACCTACCCATACCGGCTGCAACAGGCTCTGCCCCCTAACCCTCCATGGCCCCTGCCCACGGCCCCCACCTGCCCCGAGCCCCGGAGAGAGAGGCATCTATCTACCCTGGGCCTCATGCACGTCGCTCCCACTTACCTCTGCCTCCTGCACACCCAGCACGGCTGCTTTGGGCTGGTCGTCGAGCCTAAGAGTGAAAAGGGCTTTGTCAAGGAGATCCTGGGCTGGGCTGGGAGGCCCTGGGTAAGACAGCGCGGACACTGTGGACACCATCAGGAGGCTGACTGGAGGCGGCGAGGAGGAGGGCTGGGCGTTTGCCACCCTGGCCCGTGCAGCACGGGGTGCAGGACCCCACACCCCTGCCTCTGGGACCTGGCTGGCAGCTCCTTGTTAGGTGAGCTTGTGTGATTAGCAGATCTGAGTGGCTGCACCTTCTGGGAGACCAACTTCACTGGCTGAGAACTGGGGGACCAGGAGCCAAGTGTGCAAGGGAACATAATAGAGACGGGATGCAGGGACAGGAGTTATGTTCTGCAGGTCTCTGGTCACCCTCCCAGGCCACAAGCCTGCGCTGCCCTTGGATACACAGCCCCACCCCGTGCTCACTGCACTGACAGGAGGCGAATTGACCCCCAGGCTCAGGGGATGAGTCAGCCTCGTTCTCTTCCAGGCTGGCCCAGAACCAGAGGGTCAGATATTTAGGGGCGGGTGGGAGGCGGCTGAGGAGGGTTCCTACCGTGTACTGTCGGCTGTGCTGGAGAGCGAGGCTGCCTGAGGACAGGCTGAAATGTCTGTAGGAGACAGATCAGGAGCAAAGTGTGAGAGAGCTTTCCTTCACCCCCAAAGACCAGCACACCAGGAACACCCCCCTCCTGAGCTGCGGCTGCTCCTCGGGCCACTCCCACTGGAATCGGCTGACACAAACTGTCTCCGCAGCCTTGGTCTATGTGGCTGCCCAGGCAGAGGCTCCAGAGAGACCCCGACAACCTACACCACTGTCCTGGGCCCAAATGACTCCACAAGTGGCAAAGGCTGAGTCTGCCACCTCCACAGAGGATCCTTCTGGTAGGAAGCAGGGATGGCTGCCTTTTTTTAAAAGCAGGGACACCGTTTGCCTAGCTGGTGGCAGAGCCGGCAGCTCTGGTGTAGCTGCTGGTCCCCTGACTGGGTGGCCGATGTCATAGCTCTGGGTAAGGAGAGGAAATTCAGCCTGCACCAGGAGGCTCCAGGCTGGGCAGCGGAGGCCCACCCTGGACCCTAGGCAGTCTAGCTGGAACACTATCCTCTAGGCTAATCAGAGACAGACAGTCATCATCCCCCCCCTCCCAAAGTGGAACCAAAGTGCTACAAGAGAGGTGGCAGGGGTCAGCGCTCCGCCCTCCCAATGAAGAGAATCAGGAAATGGAAACAGCTCACGCTATCAGTGGCCCCTTTCCGGCCCTGGACAAAGACCTCCCCCCTCAGCCCAGTTAACCTCCTTTGCTGGGAGGTTTTTCTCAGTGGGACAAGACTCTGACAGAAGCTGTGGGCCTTCGTAGTAACAGAGCATGCACACTTGCAAGATCCTGGGCAGTGCTGTGTGTGTATTTGTGTGTGTGTTACATGTACATGGGCCTCAGAAACATGCTACGGCCTCTCCAGCCACTGCCACAGGCCTCCAGACATGCTCAGGCCACTCCAGAAGCTATACACGCCTCACATGAGGTGTGGGGAGTGGAGTTGTGGGCAGGTGTCTGGGAACCCCCGCACTTGGCCTTGAAAGTTAAGGGTTCACTGTGTATTCTGTTCCCGTGTGCCCCTGTTAGTGCGTGCAGCCCCACCCCCGCCTGCAGGGCCACACAGGCCATTCAGGAAGAAGTGCTGGGGTTCCCCAGGTGGAGGGGAGGCACTAGTGGACACATCCTAGAGCTGGTGACTGAGGGGAAATCTCACAAAAGAGGCAGATCCTCCAAGCCCCCGGCAGCCTACTTACACATCTGAGAAGAGTTACAGGGATAAGGGCTACAAAACGCTCCAACTCAACTCCTGAGTGGAATTGATCTGGGGGTGGGGGGGGGCGTAGAAAAGCCTGGAATAACCAAAAATACTGGTGCTTCCAGTCTTGGCAAATCAGAGAAAAGACGATTAGAGTCCCACCGTGTTGGGTACTTCCAGGGGGAGGAGAAAAGCACTGATCTTCTACAGCCCAAAGGGGAAGGGGTGTGGTCAAATGCAAGAGGTGCGCAAAAGTAGTTTTTGTAGAAGGGAACCCATGGGTTTGCCGCATTGAAGGCTTTCCCTTCAAACTTGCTGCAGGGAGGAGGTCGTTCCAGTGACGACCAGTAGGTGGCACTGTGTGTTAAAGGCTGGGAAAGACAAAGCCACCTGACAGGTGATGGTGAGCCCAAATTGGCTTTCCCTTGTCAGGCATCCTCAGCGAGTAGCCACCCCCACCCCCTCGTTCTGAGTTCTCATCCTTCTTCCGTCACTTTCTAGCCGTGTGAGCTTGACCCAGTTCTCTGCAGTCTCTCTCGGCAAGAGGCTGGACAGGATGGACTCCAGGGTCTCATCCGTCGAGGTCCTGCCCACACAAGGGTCCACACCTCCGGGACTTCTCGCCCTCTTGCCCGGCTGCAGCAGGGAGGAGGAGCCAGGCAGGGTGGACGGAGGGTCACGGCAAGGGGCGGTTAGCGGAGCCACGCGGGGAGACTCACCTGGGAAGATAAACTGCTGTCTATGATGAATGAGGTAGGCAGCTTTAAACAGAAGAGGAGGTGAGTCAGTGCAAAGGCAGCGTGGGAGGGGGTGTGGCCTGGGGGCAGGCCCGGGTTAGTGGCTTAGGCGGCCCTGCCCCAGGGCCTCTAGTGAGAAAAGGTGGAGCCATGCAGGAGACAGGACCCAAACTAGAAGAGAATCAGGGCGTGGCGAGCCCAGGGCTGGAGGGGCTGCACGGGAGATGGGGCATCTCGGCGGCTACTCTTGCTCAACAGTGCTGGCCTGCGCACATCGGGAAAAGCTTGGGCCAGCTTTGTTCTAGAAAACGCTCTCCAAGAGGCTGAGGCAGAGTAGAGATAACACTGGCTTCGACAATGCTCGATGGTGTGTGCAGAGGGGCCACCTGTCCCTCACTCTGGCCCTACCCCGAAGCACCCTGACCCCACTGCCTGAGCTCTGGATTCTGCCAAGTACTGTGACTCCACACAGGGGACCATGATAGGATACTTGCTTCGTGTTTTCGAGATGCTTGCTAGCTTGCCTAGGCTGGTTTCAAACAGATGGGCTCCATCCTCCTGCCTCGGCCTTGAGAGTAGTTGGGACTCTAGCTGAATCTAACCTCAGCTCTGCTCCATGCTAAGGCTCTGGGACCTGAGGAGGCAGTTAGCCTTACTTAAGTGTGTGTGTGTGTGTGGGGGGGGTGTAGAAGCTAGCCCAGGCTTGCCCGTGCAGCTCAGCTGTGAGGCTCCTGGACAGGACAGGTAGGTGGCGGGAGGGGTTCAAATCCTTCTCTGTGAGCCCGTCCCAGCGCCCTAGGGATTCATTCATGAATCCTCTAAGATCATGGAGAGAGTGAGGCTTCTATGCGAGGGACAATGGGGGGCTATCTCCCGCCTGGGTCATCAGTGTAAATGGACAGGGTCTGAACAATATCATAAAAAGAACATTTCCTGTGTCTCTTGTCTTCTCAAGCCGGCCCGTCTTAGAGAAACCCAAACTAGATAGTTTAGCAAAAGAGACTTGCTCAGAGAATAAAGTCAGAGTGGAACAGGAAAGGCAGCTACTCCAGGGGCTGTGGCTCAGCCGCAGGGTGGGGTGGGGTGCAGGACACAGGCCTCACTGTTGAGAGCGCCCCAGACACGTGCATATTAAGTAAGGCACAAGAACAGAAGAGTCCTACCCTCAGGCCCCTCGCCACCCCTAAGAGGGGTCCCAAAGTCCCCGATGGGCCCAGAGGCTGCTTGGCCAGCTGCTGGGTCAGGGTGGGTCTTGGCAGTCAGGTGAGGGGTTAAGGGGTGTGATGGCAATGTGTCCTTCTGGGCTTAGAGCTCCAGGGGCCAGGGATGGATCTGGACCCTGTGGGTTACAGCAAGCAGGAGCATCATAGCCACAATGTTCTCCTCTAGGGCTGCAAGCCGTGTACGCCCAGGGCTGAGGCTTGACACTCCTTGCCAAGGCAATAGCTCAGTGCCATGTGGGTAAGTGGGCTTTGCTGTGCTCCTTGGAGACAGGGCAGCCCCGTGTGCTGACCAGAGCAGAAGGCAAGAAAGGACACATCCTGGCCTCTTCCCCGCAGTTCCTGGGCACCTGGGTTGGGGCACAGCATCTGAGGGCAGCTGGGCTCAGCTCTACTCCTCCAGAGCTGCCCCAGGACTCCGTGTCTTCACCCGGTGCTCAGAGGGGACCCCCTTACTCTAACTCCGCATGTCTCCGGGTGGCACATGAAGAAACGTAAGGTCCTTTTTGGGAAGCCAGCTCCAGTCACAGAACTGGATATGCAACCGAGGCCCAATGCTCTTTTGTAGGTTTCTTGTTCCCTACTCCCTACTGTGCCTGTCACATCACCCTCAAGCTTAGATGGCATCCCTGAGAGAGGACGATGTTGGGCAGAAGCTACCATGGGCACAGGCTGGCAACCTAGATCACCCCAAGAACCCAGGCTCTCTGCTAGGCAGACTTGGGCTCGGCCCTGGCTCTGCCACTGTACAGCGCAGGGCCGGCTGCTGCTCCTTTCTCAACCCTGGCATCCTCATCTGTGTGAAGGCCACAGGTGGCAGCATCAAGCCCACGCTCAACAGGTGTTCTGCAGACTCAGCTCTTAGGGGAGGCGGGGAGAGGATCTGAAGAGATCTCTAAGGACCCAGAAGAGCCCAAAGGTGTGGTACCTGGGAAGTTAAACCTGCTGTCCCGATGGCCAGGTGAGGGGTTGGGGGGCGTGGTGGCACTGGAGGGGTTAGACGAGGTCAGGAAGGGTGCCGGTGATGAGGGTGTGGAGGATGTGGTGGAGGATGGGTTGCTGCTGGAATCCAGGTTCATGGCTGGAGGGTGCTCCTGCAAGACCAGAGGAGACAGGATAGGAAGGGCTGCAAGCTCAATTCGGCAGCTGCCAGCCTGCTGGAGCCCTCCCTGGCCACCCCTCCCTCCCCCAGCCAATCCATCTCCATGGGTGGAGGTCAAGAAAAAAGATCCTTGGAGCTCCACTCTGAAGGCCCAAGATTTTTCTGGGATTACTTCATGAATGAAAGGGCACTTAGAGACCCTCCCTAATGGATTCCTGCCCATCTTTCTTATTGTAGTTCCTACTTCTCCCCAGAAGCCCACTGGAACCCTGCTTGAAACCGACTTTCCTCCCCACGCTTTAATAGTACACAGCATTTCTGCACCTAAATGCACATTTGTCAGCTGCAGACAGCCGGGGCTGGTTTGTGAACAACTATCTCTCCAGTGCTCGCCCAGCCTAGATCTGGGCACCCAGTTTCTTAAGGAACTGACTCTATACTCTGCAACATTTATGCCACTTCTGCTATGCGTCAGGCCCTTTGTAGGAAGCAGAGCGATGACAAGGCACCGAGTCTGTGGTTTTGTGTTCTTGTCCTAAAGTGCAAAGGGCTCTCGGAGAACCCACAAAATGCCAGAATAAGGTGAAGGCTTGGGCCAATGTTGTCTGCCATCTTGAAGGGTGAAGAATTTTAGAGCTGGGCACTGGGGCTGTGGCTCAGTTGGTGTGGTGATAGCCCCCAGCTTGGTTTTGATGCCAGCATGGCATAGTTGCAACAACAGGAGGTGAAGGCAGGAGGATCAGAAGTTTAAAGTCAGCTTTGGCTACAAAGTGAGTTTGAAACCAGCCTGAACACATGAGACCTTGTCTCAAAATAAAGGGGAAAAAAGTCTCGAGCTAGGAGGAAATTTCTAAGAGACTCGAGGGACTGCAGAGGCAGGCCTGGTTCACATGTGTTGTCATGATTTATTAACACCATCTCCTTCGCAAGCGCACGCAGTCACCTAAATTAGATCAGGCTAGCCGGAGCTTGCCAACGGGTGGCTTGCTGGCTAGGGAATGACTTTGGGAGGAGGCCTCATGCCACCGCAGGTAAGATACTGGGCCAGAGCAGGGAGCACTGTCCTCTCCCTCATCCTCCAGGAGGCCCCCATTAAACTACAGCTCCAATACTTGTCCAGACGCCTCTGGCAAAAGGCAGGCAGTGGGCTCAAGCCTCACCCAGGCGTGGTTTCTAGTCAGGAGGAAATGGCTTCTGGATTTGTAATGACATTTGAGTGTCCTACATATGTGCACATGTGTGAACACGTGTCTTCATGTGTGTGGAGGCCAGAGGTTGATCAGCACAGCTCTCCGCCTCTGTTTGCTTGGTATTTGGAATCACACGTGCACTGCCATGCCTGGCTTTTTGTTCTTTCATTTTTTGTTTTTTTAAAGACAGGGTCTCCCTATGTAGTCCTGGCTGACTTGAGACTTGCTATGTAGATCAGGCTGGCCATGAACTCAGAGATCCACCTGGCTCAGCCTCCTGGGTGCTGGGATTAAAGGTGTTAAGCTTTTATGGCTCTCAGGCCTGGCTTTGTGTGGGGGTGCTAGGCATCAGAATCCAGGTCCTCACACTCATGTAGCAATCGCTTTATGAGCTGAGCCATCTCCCCAGCCCTGGTGACATTTATCAATCACCTTCTACCTATGAGAGGTGATTTTTCTAAGGATGATGAGAAAATGGGGCTTTTGTAGTTATGACAATGAGGGTTACACACCAGTAGATTCTGGTCAGTAAGTAGGAGTGTCGGCTGTGCCGGCGAGGACAGAGCCAGGTTGGCAGCGAGTCGGGATGGTCCGGGGGCACCCCGGGGTCAAGGTATGCACCTGCGAAGGAGGTCAGTGTGGCAGGGACTGGGGAGGAGGCTCGGGCTCAGCTCTGCTGCCTGAGGCTTTCTGTGATAGAGCCAGGGCTGAAGCAGGCTGACCAGGATTCCCACCAGGGTTCTACCGCTTCTCAGCTGACCTCCCTGAGCTTCCGTTTCCTTACCACACACTGGACAAGTCATCGCCTATGTCAGGGGGTTGCTGTGTGGATTTGCAGTAAAAAGAAGGCCAAGCATGCAGTATGCAGCAGCTGCCTAATGTTTGCTCAAGTCTCTTGTAGACCTGCTATCTTGAACCAAACAGTGCTTAGGATCCTGGTTTGAGACTCAACCAGGCCAAAAGGCCAAGAGGCCCAGAAGGTGTCCAGGGATACTCTGGGTTGGGTGGGCTGAAGATCTGGTCCAATGCCTTTATTTCCTGGGGCAGAAAGAAACCCCTTAGATAAGACAGGGTCAGACCAGTTAGGGCCACGAATAACAAGTTTCTCTCTCAAGACCTGAAGGCTCGGGTGTGCGGTATACTCCGAAACTCGGAGCCGAAGTTAGCCTCGCTGGCCAGGACAGTGGCCCTGACACGGTGCCAGCTAAACAGCACCCTCATTCTTTCTGCTCGAGCTCCCGAGGCTCTAGACCTACCCACCCCCAGAGTGGCCTGAGCAGGAGGAGGGGACCGTGGGCCACCAGAGCAGGCGGAGCTTCTCTGCGCCTGTGTGGCCCTAGCTGCACTGCTGACCTGAGCTGCAGCGCCACCCACAGATGGGGCAGCAAGGGCCACACTGCAGCCTGCTCATCCACTCAGGGACCCACACAAATGCTTCTGACTATCTAGCATGTGCCAGGAGACACGGTGGATATAAAGGATGTGTAGGGACAGCACTGCCCGGACCTCGGGGGGACATCTGTGCCAAAGGAAAGGGGAAGGCGGCCAAAGGAGGAGTTAGAAATGGGACCCAGGAGCCCCATCCCAGGCCCCCGTGCATGAAGCACTGTTGTCCCCATTCCACACCATCCGTGAATGAGGCACAGAGAGGTCTAGTCACTCATTCAAGGTCACAGGAGCACAAAAGGGAACAGTGAAAAGTCACAGCCAGGCCTCAGGACCCCAGGGTCCATGCGCCCCTAAAAGTCAGTATGTTGAAACCCAGCGCCCATGGTGCAGTGTTAGTGGGTAGGACCTGGGGGCTGCTCAGACCATCAGGATTGGGTCTTCACAGACAGGGTTGCTATCCACATCAAAGAGGCCGGGGGAATTTGATGCGCCCTTCCGTTACGTGAGGACACAGCGAGGGACACCATGAGAAATGGGTTCTGGGAGTCAGGGACTCGGTTTCTGCATCTGTAACATGTACGTGCTCCTCAGAACTTCTAGGTTTCTGGCACGAAGCAGGTGCTCAGAAAATGCTGGCTCACAGATGCAGGTGTGTGTATGTGTGTGTGTGGGGGGTCAGGGAATCACCACATACAATTCCAGAATGGACAGGACCGCACCTACTATGCAGCTCAGCCAGGACCCCCAGAGAACCCCAACCCTGCCTGAGCCACAGATCTTACACTGTGGCATGGAGTCCTACTTCCCCACTGAGCCTGAGGAAGGAAATCCACGGTGGGGGCAACAGAGCTCCCTGACAGAAGCACAGGCCACAGCGTGCCACCAGCTTACCTTCTTTGTCAGGGCCTTGGGGAGGGTTCCAAAATGAGGCTCTGCTGCTCTGTCCACCGGGTTGTTGATATCTGAGGGGACAGACTCTGTCCTCCGAAGCCTGGCCACTGTTTGGAAAGGAGGGAGTCTTGTCAGGGACAGATGCCACGAGAGGCATCCTGGGTCCCGGAAGCGGGAGAAAGGGAGAGCTGGCACTCACGTGGGAGGAAGGATATTCTGCAGGCGGGGGCCTCCTTTGTGCACTTGTTGTGACATTTCAACCTGCAAAGGAGGGGGAGTCAGCACTCCAAGGGGCACCCCAGCATTGCCCAGGTGACTCTGCCATGGCCTCAGTTCCCCCCGAGATCTCAACCAGCGTTAGCTCCAAGGTGCGGGCTACCCTGCCTGTTGTAGCCACTGTCTTCTTCATCCCTACAAACCCTACCCTGCTTTTAAGGGAGACCTTTCTCCACTTCAGAATGCTTGAGGAAAATCTGACCTCAGAAGAACCATTCCAGACCCTGGGGTCCCTAGCCACATGGTCTGATGGGCAGTCAGTCCCCAGCCAGGAGTGGAAAGAGCTGGGCCCGCCTTCGGGTCTAGCCAGCCTGTTCCCCCAGGTCCCGAGGTTCCTGCTAACAAAATGAGCTGCGGGGCTGCCCTCCCACTGCCAAGTGCAGGGCAGTGTAGGGGCGCCATGTGCTGGCCACTCATGGGGCTGTCACTCATGGTGACACCTAGGGGCTGTCACTCATGGTGGCTCAGATAATCTGAACGAATCAGCTCCCCAGATGTCTAAACGGAAAACACATAGCCCAGAAAGGGCAAGTGCCTTGTCCCACGCCACACAGCAACGCCAGGGCAAGGGCGGCTGGGAACTGAGATTCCATCAACAGAGAGCAAATGATGGGATGGCGGCCCTCCCTGAGCCTGCCTACGCCCCTTCCCACTGGGAACCACACGCTGTGACACGACAAGGCTGCCGGTATGAAACCTCCACCTCCCCTCACTCTTCCCCGTCATTGGGCAGCTCTGCTTCTGCCACCGCCCACCAGGCAGCCCATCTCTCAGCCTCAGAATTCCTTCTGGATCCCAGAGGAGTCCTCACTCTCTCCCTTGCCTTTGAATTCTTTTCTTCCCCTCGTTCTACCCAGAGAAGTTCTAATGGAACTTCCCTTCCTTCTTCAAAACCCACTTCAAATATTCCTCTTTTCCAAGAGGGCCTCGCTTCACCTCCTAGGGAGCCCCAAGCGCCTCGCGTGCCCTGCGGCCCTGTGAACGGCTGGTTGGCAGGAGGCCGGGCTCGGACCGACAGGGCTGCTCTGAAGGACAGGTTCGCGCCCGCCCTCACCTGCAGTGCTTGCACTTCACCCCGAACATCATGCTCTTCTGGCACACGTTGCACACTTGCGACAGCCAGGACTTGGTGGAGAACCTGCCGGGGGTGGAAACGCGCGTGGACGTTACAGCCCGGCCTCTGAATGGGTCCCGGGGAAAGCGGGGCTTGGCCTGATCCCAGAAGCCCCGGAGTCCTGTACTTGGGGTCGCAGCTTTCCCCAGGCATCTGGGGTCCCCAGCTGCTGTCAGTATCTTAAAGTTGGTGCGCGCGGTCAACGGGACGGAGGGTGGCGCCGGCAATCAGAGCGGCCGTGTGTGCGCCCTCGGACCCGGCGATGCCAGTCCTTGGTATTTACGAAACAAGATGAGATGCCAAGGGACACGGCGCTGCTGCAGCCACATAGCACAGTAAGGCTGGAGAAACCCTGTCCACCAGCGGGTGACCACGGTGCCCCAAACGGAGGCGCACACGCAGCTGGAAGATAGGAGCTATTTCCACACAAGCGTGCAACGACCTCCAAATCTCACTACAATGTGACAAACTGCTATGAAGGGCAAAGGAACACAGGAAAAGCCCAACTGTGATGACAGACTCGGAGAGTAATGGCAGGTGGCAGCATGATCAGCCGGGAAGAGCCAAAGACAACTCTCCAGGTGCTGGAATGTTCTTAATCTCCATCTGCATACACAGCAGATATCTAGACACTCATTTTTTTGGTTTGTTTCGTTTTTCTTTTTTGTCCTATGTATGTATGTATGTATGTATGTATGTATGTATGTATGTATGTATGTGATTTTTAAAACTATTTTGTTTGTACATCTTGTTCATAGGCCCCTCCTTCTATGCCTCCCAGTTCTACTCCTCCCTCCCACATCTCCTCTCCATTCCTCAGAATAGGGGAGCCCTCCTACCCAGACACCCCAGCTCATCTATTCACATGAGGACTGAGTTCATCCTCCTCCCCTGTGGCCTGGTAGTGAAGTCCCATCAGGGGGGAAGTGGTCAAAAAGCAGGCAACATAGTCTGTGTCAGAAATTCCCCACTCTCCTAAGTAATGGGCCCAGGATGCCCATCAGACTTATCTTCTTGGGGTCTGTAGTGTGTCTTTCCTGTACTATAGGACTAAAATCTGCTCATAAGTGAGAATATACCATGTGTGTCTTTCCAAGTCTGGTTTATTTTGGTTTTTTTGAGACAGGGTTTTTCTGTATAGCCTCGGCTGTCTTGGACTTGCATTTTAGGCCAGGCTGTCCTCGAACTCACAGAGGTCTGCCTGCCTCTGCCTCCCTGAGCCCTGGGATTACAGGCGTGCACCACTGTGCCCAGCTGTGTTTTACTCCTACGTAAATCACATGGACTTAAGGAGGGGAAAAAAGCAAAGCATGAAGCTGCACCATGCGCAGTTTTGTGGAAACAAGACTTCCACACACATCTGCTTGTACAAATCACCCCTAGATGACCACCTAACCTGTGGGTGGGCACACCGAGAAGCCAGGGACAAGAGGAGAGGGGGTTTTTAACTCTACCCTGTGATGCCTCTTGAGTTTTGAGCACATGTATTTTCAATCTAAGATCCACCAAAACAAGAACAAACCAGAAGATAGACTGGAAGGAGAAATGGGATTTAAGGGGACTCATGTCCTCCAGCACAGGAGCACAGAGCCAGTCGAGGAAACCACAAACAGCCCTTTCATTTTCGGAGGAAGATGCTTTTTGGTAACACAGTCCATCACCGCAGCAGCAGAATGACTGGCAACAGTGTTGGTGGAGTTGTTTGTAACACACCCACAAACGTTAGCTGACTGGAGGATTACAACCACCTCCAAGAGTTAGGCAGAACCAGGAACCCTGAAAACCAACTCAGGGGGCTGGGTGGTGGCCTACCCTAGCTGTGTGTGCCCCAGATCCTCTTCCCCGAGGCAGTGGCTGGGGGATACTGGCATGGACAAGAATCCAAGCAGAGGTCCTGTGCACCAGGATTGAGGCTCTGCCACTGGGACAGTGACCTAGGATGTACTGGTCAGCCCTCAGGAGCTAGAACTCTCCCTTGGGCAAGAAGCTGAGGCCAGCATCAGCACAGCTGGAAAATAGCCTGCTGTTTCCATAGAAACCACAGGCCCTGGCAAGGTACAGTGCCCTTGAGTCCCTGACAGTGTTCCCTGCTGTGATTACAACAGACATTAGCCTGGGCAACCCAAGGCACTGTCCTGCAGGCTGTGCAGCAGGTCCATGGCCAGCACATTCCAGTCTCAAGAGCACTGAGGCCAGACCTCTGGATGGTCCTTGTCAGGGGTCTCCAGTGGTCTTCTGCTGTACTGTACAAACATCTATCTCCAGGGTTCTTAAAATCCAGATTGTCACCAGGCATAGTGGCACACACCCTTTACCTCAGAACTCATGAGGCAGAGGCAGGAGGATCTCTGTGAATCTGAGGCCAGCCTGTCTACATAGCAAGCCCAGGCCAGCAAGGGCTACACAGGGAAATCTTGTCTAAAAAGATAAAATAAAATGATATTAATCCAGATGGCCAGGCGGAAAAGAAAATAGGCAGGGTGTGGGAACATGGATTTTCACACACGCTACAGAGGGCCCTGACAGCCTTAGGACTCCCATGGCAGAGGTGACTATGGAAGAAGCTTGCAGCTTCTTCCCATGACTGTGGTTCTATTTTCTTTGAACTTGGAGACGGGAGAAAACTGTTTTCCCTCAGCCGGGTGAGAACAAGACCCAAGGAGAGCCCAGAAAGCCCAAAAGCTGTCTGGTTAAGTAAGTGAAGAGCTCAAGGTGGGTGCAAGCCTTGCTACAAGACAAGCAGATGGGCCAGAGAGGCACAGAGCAACCAAGACAGACCCAACAGTGCCCTGTGGAACCCAGGTCAGCTCTGTTCCATCACAATGGAACCTACCTGTGTGTCACTGAGAGCCCGATGTCCCTTCGTACCAGCTGTGGGGACCCATGAGGGAGATCTGTGGGGAAAGAAGGGAGGTTGGGTGAACTGGGGAGGCTCTGCGGAGCCTTCGTACCAGCTGTGGGGAGCAATGAGGGAGATCTGTGGGGAAAGAAGGGAGGTTGGGTGAACTGGGGAGGCTCTGCGGAGCCGGCTCCTGCCTGAGACCTTTCTACCTCAGAGAGCAGGCGAGATGGGGCATGCTGTTCTTTCACACAGCTGGTACTAACAGCTGACTAACTCGTTTAAGGCCAGGCACCACAGACGCAACAGCACAAGGAAGGGCGGAGGTCTACACACCAAAGAACTGTGACTGTGACAAAAGGTCTTCTGCCACCCTCCTGATGACCGGAACCCACAACTCTATCACCTGCAGTTCTCTGGCACACACCCCCTCGAGGCTGTTGCCCCTCAACTTCCTCATAGGGCCACCCCCACTCCGTCTGTGGCCAAGAGCATCAAAACACAGCACTCTGAAAGGTGTGAGCTGCCAGCTACAGGAAAACAGTAGGACAGTGACAGGCCA
The DNA here is from genome assembly GCA_010120015.1 of Rhombomys opimus. Lineage (NCBI taxonomy): Eukaryota > Metazoa > Chordata > Mammalia > Rodentia > Muridae > Rhombomys > Rhombomys opimus. Next base: position 5,798,286 of record REGO01000004.1, read on the forward strand.
GTCATCAAGCTCGGAGCCTGACCTCTGATTTGTCCTGTCTGCCACAAGTATGCAACCATTTGTGCCGGGCAGCACTGCTTTGGATCTGGGTGGACTATGGGTTCTGAGAGGCCCACAGCCTCACTTCCGTGGTCACCACACCACCACAGCCACTGGGGTGTGAGCTGTGATAGTCAGAGATATGTTGGGGTCAGGGGTGCAGCCTCTGGTAAGGGCCCTAGAGAGCGCAGTGCAGGCACCCTACCCTCCTTACCCTCGCCTTCCTGGGAACCTGCAGCAGCTTCCTCCAAGACTGGCACTGTCACTGCCTGGCCACGCTCCCCAGAGCTTACCCCAGCCACTATTATCATCTCACTAGTGGGAAAACAAATCACTGTTTCACTGAGAAAAACCTAGGCATTCTTGGGACACTCAGACACCCAAAGCAGACTCAGGAGGCCCAGCTTTCACTTTTGCTGGGAGTCACAGGAACCCACAGTTTGTGAGTATATGTGAGACCCTGATCCCAGCTGGAGATGGGGAGGGGGAGAAGAGAAGGCTCCAGGTTTGCCTGGGCCGCCTCCTTCTCTTCAAGGACCTGCACCCTCAGACTTGGAACTACCTCTGGGAATTCCTATCTCCTGCAGAGGGGAGTCCTGAGCCGTCAGCAAGGCTCTAGGTGGATGACAGGTCACACCCAGGGCACAGCTTTCTGAGTCAGCTCAGAAGATGGGAGTAGGCACAGGGGTCGATACAGCAATGGCAAGGCGGAGACAGGCTTGGCAAGGGGCTCAGGTGAGCCGAGACACCTTCCAAGTCTCTACTTCCCATGGGCTGGGCTGAGGCTGGCCTGTCATTTTAAGGCCAGCTGCCTCAGGGCTACGTGACGAGGTGGTTGCCAGCACTTCTGCTTCTGCTATGGAACAGCCCACCGGGCTAAGCGGGGTCAGAGAAATCCACCCTGGACCGGGACAGCAACTTGAGCATGGCTTCCAGTGGCAGAAGGGATGAAAACGAATTATTCTTACCAAACCTGGAGAGACAAAAAAGAGAGCAAGCTCAGCCTGTGCTTTAAAGCTTCCTGGTAATAAAGCAGGCCAAGGGCTGGGACAAGGGACAGAGACTGGCCTTGTGTAAGCCTTGCTATCAATCCAGCACAGCAGAGTCACCCCAATTTCATGACCGAGGAAGCAAGGTCTTCCTGGGTCATGTGACCTTGGGGGGGGGTTGGATACCCAAGGTCCAGGAAGAAGGGGATGGGTTGCTGTGTTAGAGAGGCAGGGAGCTGGGCAGGAGAGTAGGGAATGCAGAGCTGAAGGGTGGATTCTAGAAAGGATCAAGTAAGGACATGCTCTGAGCAAGCCTGCCTTCTCTTCTGGAGCTCCCCTCTCCCAAAGGAGGCAGGAGCTGTGGGGAAGGACTCTCTGCTGCTCTTGGAGTTCACCAGGGCATCCCTGTCAGGTGGTGGGGAACGGACTCAGAACCCCAACATCTGAAGCCAGCAGTACTACTATCTTGAGGATCTGTTCCCTTCTTGAACATGGAACTGAGGCCAAGCCTACTGCTCTTCTCAGGAAGAAATGAGAACAAAAGCATCAGCTGCAGGTCACTGTGAGGCCTTCTCTGATGGACCCGTGGCCTCACAGAAATTATCCTGTGTTCTATGGCTGCATCTGGGGGCACCTGGGCTGGGAAGCACAGGGATTTTCTGGGTTTCTGCTCCATAATTCAAAGTCATCTGACCCATCCAGGGTCTGGCATATCACAGACCAGGACAGGCTTCATGCAAGCAGAAAAACAAGAGCACTGCTAAAGCCCTAGGAACCCTCTAGAAAAGGAGTGCCATATCAAAGAGGAGAGCCAGGTACCTGAACCCCCAGGGAAACAAGAAAAAGAACCCAAAGAAAACAGCAAAACCCACAATGATCCAATGGCTACCAGAAAGGATACGCTGACTGAGTCATACAACAGTATGCGATGAGCAGGTTTTTAAGTCAGGTGTTTCGATTAATATGGATACTGGCAGTGGAGGGGGAGAGAAAGGCACACTTTTTTTGGCCTTTGGACCATGGGCACATGCTATTTAAATAGTTACTATAAATATGAATACTTGTTTTATTGTGCTGGTTAAGAAACAAGGATGAGAGAAGAAGTGAACATTCAGTACAGGGACAGGTAACGTTTTCTTCTTGTGTGTTGGAGATGGTAACTGTTCTATCATGAAGCCACATCCCCAGCTCGCTCCCAGCATTTTTCAACCCTTCAGTGGTTGGATCCTCAGAAGCAACTCACGAACACAGGGAACCAACTCTACCTAATTGCCAGTGCCCAACATCTAGAATTCTTCTGTTTCGTCTGCCAGTGACCCAGGAAGTAATGTTCCAGACAGGGGCTGTTCTGCTAGCCTATGAGAATCAAGTCTTTAAGCATTGGGGATAACGGGCCTGTTTGTTGCTGTGGCCTAGTCCAGCCTATCCTGACTGAAACATGCATCATTTTATATGTGTCTGTGCACAGAAAGGCATCTGCTGGGATTCAGTCCAGCTGCATCAGAGGGATGGACGCCTGTGCTTCTCCCTGCCTCGATGTGGGTTGAGTTTATCAGTCCTTTGTATGTGCCCGAGAGAAAGCCACGGGGCAAACTCACCTCACTGGGGTGACTTCATCGATTCGGTTTCCCAGCTGGGACTCGTGGGACTTGCTGCGTGTGAGCGTGGGGAAGCTGGGCAGCAGCTGGAAGACCTTGCGGCTTGGGGGCGGGGGTGTCCTTGGCGGCTTCAGCTTGGCGTGCCGTCGAAGCTGGGGTGTCGTAGGGGGCGTGATGAAGCTGTGCAGGGCCCGGGGCGTCAGCCGGCCACTGGCGTGCAAGGGGATACAGGTGTCCGAGAGGCCCTCACTGAGGCCCGGAACTGGAGAGTCTGAGGCAGGCAGGGCTGACACGGAGACGGAACGGGGCCCCTGAGTGCCGACACCCACTCTGCCCAGTGGGGAGAGCATGTCCACTGAAGGCCCTGAACTACTTTCTCGTTGTGCCTCCGCTGAACTCCAACCAGAGTCCTCCTTGTGCTCCCCTCCTGTGGGTCAAGGAGTCAGTCAGAAATACAAGGGATTCAAAGGTGCCACTACTATCTGAAAGCATAATAATGCTATCAGCACTGATTTCACACTCTCCCCTGTGTTGGGAGGATCTCTTTGTACACTGGGTAAAGGCTGTGTTACTCAGCTGCTGGTTTCTGTGCCAGCAGAGACCTGAGTACTGTCAGACTTTGGTACTGTTACTTTCATGAAGCATCACCGGTCTCAGTGTTTTGTGAACACATTTCCCGTGTCTTCTGACTGGTTTAATGAAGAGCTGATGGCCTATAGCTAGGCCGGGGAGGAAAGGTGGAACTTCCAGGCAGAGACAGGAACTGTGGGAAGATTTGAGAGGGGCAGGAGCTTTGCCAGACAGACATGGAGGGAGCTGGAGGCAGCAGGCAGAATAAAGGGGTTAATTAAGATATATGAGCTAGCCGGGAAATAGCCTACCTAAGGTCTAAGCTTTCATAAAATAATAAAAGGTCTCTGTGTCATTATTCGGGAGCTGGCCAGTTGAGACAGTCTGGCGATAAATGGCATCCAACGTGGTAGCTAGAAATCCAAACTTAGGCAGATTAAGGCTTTAGCCCAAGACAGGCATGGAAGGCATGGGAGCAGCTGGAAAAGTGGTCTCTTAGCAACCATGCAAGCCAGCCAGTGGCAGAAACAAGAAACAGTAGAGAAGCCTAGTGTGGAGGCGTGGCTCCTCTAACTGTCCCCGAGAAGCAACAGGGCCAGCTGCTGGGCACTCCGAGTTGGGCCTCGGGGCAGTTGGGTGGGGAGCAGGGAACGGGAGATTCAGTGGATGGCCCACAGGCAAGTAACTCCCCAGAGCTGTGGTGGAGCCAGCTGCTGTGGTGGGGGAAATGCAGCATTGTTCAAGTACAACCCAGAGCTGGGGCGGGCAGGCCTGGCTCCCCGCCGGTGCTCACAGGGGTGAGGCTCTCAGGGAAGGGCAAACAGTGGCCTCAGCCCCCAAACCAGCAAGTGCAGCCTGCTAGATCAAGATGAGGAGCTGAAGCCGGCCGCCAAAGACAAGTGCTGGCCTGAGGAGCAGAAGGGACATTCCCCAGAACTGCGGAGTTACGGAGAAGTCCCAGACTTCTGAACTGGTAATGTATTAAGTTTGGAAGCAGGAAAAGGGTAAAGAAACTGGATAACAAGAATCACAAAAAGAAAAAAATTAGTTTGAAAATAAAGTGAATTCTCTGAAGGAAGAAGAGAGTTAGGGAGCTTAAAAAGAAAACATTTTCTGTGTTAAAAAATGGAAAATACACTGAATAGTGGTGGCTCATGCCTTTAACCCCAGCACTCAGGGAGGCAGAGGCAGGTGGATCTCTGTGAGTTCAAGGCCAGCCTGGTCTACAGAGTGATTCCAGGACAGACAAGGCTACACAGAGAAACCCTGTCTTGAAAAACCAAAACCACCCCACCCACCCCAAGAGAATAGAATATAGAATAGCAAAGGACACTTGGATCCCATATGATTTTGTTTTAATTATCACCATAAAAATAATTATGTTTGGTAATGATTACAATTTTATAAATCCTCTTTAAGAAAAATCAGAATAAGGCAGACTCAGATAAGAAAAGGACTGAAGAATAGACTACTAGATCAAAAGCCATGGAACAGAGATTAGAGGATTCTTTAAATCAGAATAAAGAATCTTCAGAAGAATCCAATCTGAAACCTACAGTGACAGCAAAAAAAAAAAAAAAAAAGTTCCAGATGAACAAAATCCACAAGGTTATCAAGAATCTGGATGGCAGCCCATAGAGGCACTAGAACTAAAGAGATTTACAGGAGTAATAATGTCTTATAGCATGTATTGGGCCACGGAAAATCATATAATTCCAAAAGACTGGAGAGATTTGCTATAATGGCTAACATGGTGGACGACTGATACCTATTCAAGATTTCGATGGCTTTTTCCTTGAGTTCTGAAAAGACTGGTGCCATGGTTGCACATTTATTAGAAATAATGGCTACCTTAAAGATGCCTTTGCAGACTGAAGCTGATGATGCGCCAGAATATGTATCCAATAAAACCCAACAATTTTTAGACATTATGGCACAGCACAAGTTACAGATACATCTGACAATCCTACAGGTCAGGCAATAACCCAACCTGTAAAGGATCCTGTAAAAGGATCTAGCTATGCTTTAGAGGAGATGTTAATAGGCCAGAAGGGGAATATGAGATCTCCCAGAGATAGATTAAATTTTTCAAGTGCATATGAGACAGGTAGCACAGCTGCTGAAAAACACTGGATTTTAGAAAAGACTGCTGAATTAAAGCAGCCCATATATTATAAGAATGGTTAACTTCAGAATGGAAGTCAGGAAATGTGTTGCATTGGGGAGGGGGGAAAGTTATGCCTTTGTTTCATCAGGAAAGGAAAAGCCGTGGATTCCTTTAAGATTAATAGATGAGATCTGACCAGGGGACACATCTTTCGAATCTTGGCTGCAGACATGAGGGAACAAGGAAGAACAACAAAACAGTTGACATGAATGTTGATCTCTCTACAAGAGAACGGCTCTGAGATTGGCTGAGACAGGAACGTCTCGGGCCTCATTAGGACAAGCCATCCTTTCGTATGGCATGGACGGAGATTTATATTACAGTTTGGTTATATGGTCCAAACGGACTTACAGAGTTTGATGCTTTTCACCTGATCAAACAGGGAGCAGAGAATCACTTTTAGCTGGTTTGTGCACACCACACTTTCCATGCTGAAATGTGTATTACCTTTAAAAGTTTACGTGTTTTCAGAGCAGAAGAACCAGACACCAATGAAGACAAGTAGCCCAGGTGATCCAGCCTCACACTCTGCCTTAGCTGCGGTCTCCTCAAAATCTTCACCCAGAACAACGCCAAAGTGGCTAGCTCAGGCGGTCCGGCCTCGCAGACTGTTCCAGCCAGTCTGCACTTTCCCATCACCCAGAGACTGGGCCGCAAATGTTACAGCTAGCTCTCCCAGGACCTGGCCAATGTGCCAGTTTTCTTAGGGCCCCCAAAAGACGCAGTCACCCCTAGACAGCAGGAAGTAATTTTAAGAGAACAATGCCCATCTGAGAGGTGGGGGGGTGGCTGTTTGATGGGTGATGGATGTTCATTGTCTTTTAGGGGAGGGGGTTGGTTCCAAGTCATTAATGGTCTTCAACAAGGAGAAAATAAAGAAGGTTAAACTCAGGGATTTCTATCTTTCTTCCCTCTGCCCTTCTTCCTCTACCATCTTGTGTTAAGGAGAAAAGGGAGGAGAGAGGATGAAAAGAAAAAGGGGAGGGGGCAGATATAGAGATATAAGGAAAAGAAGATTCTTGAATCTACTTTTATACTAAAAGGCAATTACTAGTCTCAAATACTTTACAATGGCATGGATTTTTTTTATACTGATACAAATTTAATTACAGAAATAAGCTTGATTTAGCCTCCTGTAGATGTTTTCAAAGGGAAGCAGATAGTAACTAGCTGAAAACAAGCAATGTTTGCCTTTTCAGATATACTTTAGATAGACAGATGGTCATCAAACCCTTCAGAGATCTATAGAATTTGGCATTTAGTAATATGAGGCTTTTCATGACTGTGAGACACATCAGCTCCTGTCAGAATCCCCATTCTCCTCCAAAGAAGATGATGGACATCAAAGAACCTCCATATGGGGTTTGCTTCAAACATGGCAGAGCTGGCCACCGGGCAGCAAGCTGCCCTTTCCTTGACTGCTGACAGCATGTTGTCCAAACTGTAGACAAACAGGACACTGGGAAGCTGACTGCCGAACTTTGCCAAGACAAGGTAGCCCAGTCCGTAATTCCCGCTTCACAAATAAGTCTGTCAGATATGCTGGGCCAATAGGCTGAAGATGAATGCCCCAACGTTACAGAGGATTCTTGGGAGACTGTCCAGGCAGCCATTAGTCACTGTCATCTCTTGGTTTTGAAGCTGCTTGCTCTGCACTTCCTGTTTACTCAGGTAAAATTTATCTCTCTCACGTCTCTGATGGAGTTGAAGCCTAGATAGTTACAATCTCGTATATATGCTTAAGTTGTCTAGGGTTTAAGAAAATGTTTTAAGATTTCAAAAGATATGTTTAGGTTGATAAGTGCAAATTATGATAGAAGAGGATTTAGGTACAGAACTTTGAACTCACCAAGATAGGGTAGCAGAGCACTTTCTCCAATGCAGCCAAATTCTTACCTGATAGTTCTCATAATTGTTCTTATCATATATAATTTATTGATGTTAAAGCTTTCTATTGGTTTAAAAGGGGACGACGTTGGGATGATCTTTTTGCACACTGTGTAAAGGTTGTCTTTATACTATTCAAGTATTGATTTCTATATCAGCAGAGAACTGAGTACTGTCCTGACTTTGGTATTGTTATTTTTTATGAATCATCATCTGTCTCAGAGATGCGAACTGTGGGAAGATTTGAGAGGTGCGGGAGATTCACCAGCCAGACACGGAGGAAGTCGGACAAACAGGCACTGAATGAGAGGAAACGGGCCATGTGGCAGACATGGACTAGAATAAACAGGTTAATTAAGTTATATGAGCTAGTTGGGGAACAGCCTAAGCTAGGCCTAATCTTTCATAAAACAATAAAAGGTCTCTGTGCCGTTATCCAGTGGCTGGCAGTTGACAGAGTCTGGCAATACCACTGTACTGAGGGAATGCTGGGATGCCCACGCCAAAGCGGGACCTCGGGAAGGAGAAGTTCTGCGTTAAAGACATTAGCTGAGATGGGGGGGGGGAGGTGGCACACACCTGTGATCCCAGTGTTCAGAGGGGTGTAAAGGTGGAAGGATATAAGGTTCAAGACCAACCTTGACTACACAGAGAGATCAAGGCCAGTCTAGGCTACAAGAGACTCTATTTCAGAAACCAAGAAGAAAAAAAAAAAATCTTCAGACATCAGCTGGTGTGGTGGTGTGTGCCTGAAGAGACCTTGCTTACAGAGTTAGACCCTGTCTCAAAAACAAAGCAAATCAGAACAAACATGAAACAAAACCAAGTATGAGCCAGGCTTGGTGGCACACAGTCCTATCACAGCCCTCAGGGAGCTGCCATACAGGAGGGTGAGCTCAAGGCCAGCCTAGACTACATAGGAAGAAAAGACCAGAGGCCGCAAGAAAACAGTGGCAGCGTTTCCCACCCTCCACAGGCCTAAGAGTGAAAAGCACACCTGACCTTTAGTGACCCTTGGTTCACTTCACCATCACAACAATCCTGTCAGAGGAGCAGCTACTGCCTTATTGTACAGATGAGGGACCGAGGCACCGGGAGGGAAAGGGGGGCTGACTCCTCGGCTCATCTTTGCTTAGACTGGACTGCTCTCGCCAGGTCCTGCTCGGGTGCAAGCAGGATGCTCTGACGGCTTTCAGCCCTGGTGGGCAGTGGGGAAGTCCTGTGGGATGACTGGAAGCCCACAGTCTGTCATATGGAAGCAGGAATTTCACAGCTGAGAGTTAACAGGAGAGAAGCTGCAAAAGTTCTCCTCCCTAGGGCTGCCGTGCCCTGGCCCAGTGGGAACCAGACATATCTAGTGCCACACACACTCAGAATAAAGAACTTAAGCCCTACCCTTTGGGGGATAAAATAAATTAGCTGGGTATGGTAGTACACTTGGGAGGCAGAGGCAGGTGGATCTCTGTGAGTTTGAGGCCATCCTGGTGTGTGTGTGTGTACATATATATATGTATATATATAATATACATATTATATATTATGTATTATAAAGCTCGATGCCTCCCTTTCCAGCCTCGGGAGGCTGAAGATGAGACAGGTAGCTCAGATCTTTCAAATGAGGCCTGCTTCCATTCGTTAGGCTCATTTCAGTGGCTTCTCTGGGTGGTGGTGGGAACATTAAGTCAGGCAAGAGAAACCGTTTCCAAGGGAAGAAATAAAATGCCTGTGAGTAATCCCTGAGGAGACTTCAGTAATGGCAGGATTATGTGAGGCCTGGGACAGCCCTGGGCACACTCCCACAGAAGAAGCTGTAGAACTTCTCTAAGCATGCTGGGCTCAGGCCACACTGCCACCAGAGAGGCTTCAAGAGCAGAAGGCTAAAGCTGCCCATGAGGACAGGAGCAGGAGGGGAGCTGTTTAGAGGAGGGAGGCTGGAAGCTCACAGGAAGCTGGTGGAGAGGCTGGAGCAACACAGTTGCCTTCCTGTAAGTGTCGGAGGTGTTGTCATGCTGGGCCTGTCCTGAAAACCAACTAGGGATTCCTAACAATGGCTGAGGCTTCCCAGGTCAGACTGGCCACACCATCCGGGCTCCGAGGCCCTGGGAACTCTGAGGGGCCTCCCTTAGGGCTGAGGACCAGTGTACTTTCTAAACAGCCACACCAAAAACGGCCCCCAAACCCTGAAGCACACCCTCCCTGTCCTGAGGCCTACTCAGGCAGAAGTCCCACCTCCCAGGGAACTGGCAAGCCTAGGAGCACAGGCAGGAATAGAGGCCCGGGAGGGAGGCGGGCCTTTCTTACCCAGGCCGGTCACCTTCCGAAGGCAGGTGAGGGCTTGTTGTAGCCGGCTGCACTCCTCAGCGCTGGCCCCCCAGCGCCGCAGCGTCTCCTTTGCCTTGGCCTCGTCCATCTCCAGCAGGGCATCCAGTGTGAGCTCTTGGGGAATCTCCTGGGGGGCACAGACGGGACAGAAAGCTGAGGGAGCAGGGAGGGAGTCTCAGCCCTCGGCTCTGAAGGACAGGCCTCTCGTCTGAGTGGCAGGAGCCAGCTGCTGCCTCAGCCGGCCCCTGACTAGAAGCCACCACTTGTCCCAGGACATGGGCAGAGCACTCCTACCCCCTCCCTCAGTACGGCAGAAACAGCAGCTGAAGCGGAGTGCCACCTTTGGGTTGGGGACGAGGAGAGGAAGAAAACACCAGGAAGGTGTGGAGGGGGACTCACAGCCTACTTATTTGTTTATAGTTATTTATTTGTAATTCTTCAGTACAGAAAAGTTGGTAGTCACGATACCTGTGGTCGCTCTTCGCAACTTGACTGTTAATCTGAATCATACAAGAGCGGTCTCAGGCCAAATTGCTTTTAACAGGGATAAAACAACAACAAAAAACAAACACTGCTTACTGGCTTGTATTTTAGTTAGTCAAAGTAGGTCAGACTGGTAATAATCCATCCATCCCTTCTACTTGGGAGGCTGCAGCAGGAGGATTCTAAATTCAAAGCCTGCCTGCGTGAGAGAGTGAAGTCAAGGCCGACTAAGCAACTTAGTGAGACCCTGTCTCAAAGTAAAAAGAAGGCTGAGGCTGTGGCTCGGCTGGCAGAGTGTGCCTAGCAGCCACAAAGCCCTGGGTTCGAGCACTGCACAAACCAGGCACGGTGGCGCACACCTATAATTCTAGCTCTTAGGAGGTAGAGGCAGAAGGATCACAAACTCAAGGTCATCCCTGCTTACACCGAAAGTCTGGGGCCGGCTTGTGTTACATAAACTGTCTAAAATGGCGGCGGGCACTGGGTAAGCCGGGCTGGACGTGCGGCTCAGTGGTAAAGAATTTGCAGGTCACTGGGATCACTTTTCATCTGGAGAATGTGGCTCAAAGGACTACGCCACTGGACAAAATGTCTTGCGGGGGGCGGGCTGCAAACCTGACGACCCAAGTTCCACCTCGGAACCCAGATAAAGACAGGTGAGGACTCACTCCCCATCGACGCCCTCTGACCCATGTATGTGTGCACTGTGGCATGGGCGTGTGCACGCGCTGTGTACACATGCACATTAATAATAAAATGAACTTTAAACAGCTATTATTAGAGCCAGGTGGTGGTGGCCCATGCCTTTCGTCCCGACAATCGGGAAGCAGAGTCAGGCGGATCTCTGAGTTCAAGACCAGCTTAGTCTACAGAGTCAGTTCCAGGACTGCAGGGGTACACAAAGAAACCCTGTCTCAAAACACCAAACAAACAAACAAACAAACCATCAAAAAAGCTATTATCAGGCTAGTAAGATGGCTCACCAGAGATAACTTAAGGATAACTTAAGGTAAGTTTCATTCTCGGATCCCGTAAGGCTGCAGGAGTTCGGTTTCTTTGATTTCTACACGAAATCTCCTAAGGGGTAACGGGAAAGTGGCTACAAGAGACTTCTGTGCTGTTTGTTAGACAGAGATAGGGTCTTATACACCAGGCCGGCCTTGAACTCACCAATATTTACCTGCCTCTGCTTCCCAAGTGCTGAGATTAAAAGTGTGAGCCACCCTGCCTGGCCTTTGAAGAATTTTCTTGTTTGTTTTTTAATCTTAATTTTTATTTTTTGTGTATGTCTGTGCACCAGGTGTGAACGGTGCCTGCAGAGAGCAGAAGAGAATCCTGGATCCCCGGAACAGGAGCTACAGACAGCCACAAGCTGCCATGCGGGTGCTGAGAATGGAACCTGGGTCCGCTGGAAAGGACGCCAATGCCCTGAACAGTCGAGCCACCATCTCTCCACCCACCTTCCCCTCCTCTGCAAGGTGGTGTTGCTCCCTTGGGCTCCCTTAAACGCCAAAAGCACCATTTAACACACAGCCTGTCCCCGGTTATCATCAAGGACCTCTCAAAACGGCTTACCTCGCCCCCTCCCCTGCAGAAACAGAAGGTATGAGCTTTGGGATCTTTTGGGCACTGGAGACAATTCGACAGCATCTCTGTGTGTGCTATGTTCTTGTGGCTTTTCTCCCATTCAACTTTTGTCAGTTTATTCCAAGAGACTGTTAAAGAGTGACGGGGAAATTTCCTTCTGCCCCTAATAAAATGTATTCTGCCACCAACCTAAATATACTTGGAAATAGATTCTTTCTCCAAAGCATCCAGAAAATAGGCTAGCTTGCCTGGCTGATGCCTTCTTTGGCTCTGTAAGAGCCTATGCAGGGAAAGTGGCAACACTGGTCTGGAGCTAGGCTCCTCCCCGTCCTTTCCCTGCAGAGCTGAGAACTTACACAGGGGGTACATGAAGCTGCTAACGGTACCCAGGGTTAGAAAACTAATACAGAGCATGAACACTGAGTCAGGCCTGACGTCAAAGTTCCCCCCTCCCCCCACAAGGAATCCACACACAAAGAACAATGGACCACATCTCCGGCCTCTAGGGCTTATAGCACGTGCATGTGTGTCTGTGCTGAGAGGGGCTGTGGGAGCTGAGCAAATAAGTAATTACTATTCATTAAGATACAGGCGAGAACAGGAAGTAACGTGACTGCACGACTGCACTGACTGTCTACATCCCTCCTTAATGCCTTTTAATAGTCTTCATATTTGCAGTAACTGGGGTGACCACACATCCCATATCAAACACGTCCGGAAAGCTTGAAGTGATTTCCAAGGAGTCTAAAGGCAATTGTATCTAGTTTTGTTTGTTTTCTTAACACAGGGCCTTACACTATTCCCGAGCTGGTCTTGAACCTCTTTTGTCGCTCAGGCTGGCCTCCCAACTCCAGGTGATCCTTCTGCTTCAAACTCTCAAGTGCTGGGGCCACAGGCCTGGACCACCACATCCCAGCTCAAATTTCATTTCAAGAGGAAAATTTCACTGTCAGTGCATCTGCAGCGCTGTAAGTCTTAGACTCAAGTGTCAAACTGAACGGACGGAGTCTTGGCCACAGCGTGGGCCATGTCCCTCCTCCCACAGCACCTGGGGCAGGTCCCTGTGTCTCAGCAGTGGTTAGTCCACCTCCAGGGCTCTGGCAAGACTCTCAGTCCTGTTTACAACAGTTCCCACCACAGTGAGATAGACACTCGATACCAAGAAAGATCACCATCATGGCTCGGACTAACTACTGGCATCAGAAATCCTCCTACCCCATCACATGAAAACCCACAGGAAACCACTGCTGAGCAGCACAGGGAGGGGAGTCTGATTCAAAGCCCGTTCCCACAGGGGAGCATTTTCCCATTGCCCGCAAGCCTTCCTTTAGGACCCCAGCAACTGTTCTTCATCCTGGTGCAGCTTGGGCATCCTTCCTGTTCATTTTCGAGGAAATCAGCCTGGCGATATTGTGCCAGGGACAGGTGACCTTAACCTCCACACACCTGCCCTCAACAGCAGGGTGCGATGCAGCACACACCTGCAATCCCAGCTTGGAACTGCACATGAGAGGATCTTAAACCCGAGGCCAGCCTAGGCCACGTGGTGTGATCCTGCCTCAAACAAAAGCCCAAAGCCCACTACACACAGAGCAACATTCTACCTTGAACGGCATGTCCTCAGCTGGTCATCTGCAGACACTCTTGCAGGGGCACATACCCACATGCACACGTACTGCCAAGAAAGCTGACTCAGCAGCTTCCTGGAAGATGAGAGGCATAAGCCACGGTAACGATGGATTCAGGCATGGGAACCCCAACTTCCAACCTAACTATAAAGCTAAAAGGAAGGGTTTTTTTTTTTCTTTCCTTTTTCTTCCATGTTCATCAACCACACCCTTTCAATTTCTCACACAGAATAAGTACACTCATTACCACCACCCATCTGCCAGCACGAGACTCACACTGTTTTGTATATGACATCTCCACTCGAACCGACTCAGGAAATCCATGCCACTCGGTCTGTGTGTTAAAGCTCGGAAGAGCTCACACGAGCTCAACAGCAGCCTGTCACATGCTGGGCCTCCTGCTCACCTGGAACTCCAAAGCCCCCTTCTCAGGGAGAGGGCTACTTCCGAATAACCAATTTCTACCTACATGCCGACAGAACCACCCAGTAACATGGAAGGGCCTCTGTTCTTTACCCAAGTGAATTAACTTTCCTGGTAAGGGAAAGAATATGTCCAAATGCTTATCTTTAATAAACGAAAGCTTATAGCTTCAAATTAGCCAGAGGCGTGTCTCTCACTCCTCCGAAGCCCAGGGATCAATCCACCCCACCCTGAATAAGGCAGAGGCGAGGCCCTTCTTTCTGTCCTTCCCTCACGCCTGCTCTAGATGATCTGATTCAAACAGTGCTAGAAGGCAGGCAAGACCAAAGTTGTGGGTCGCAAGGATGCTAGAGAATAAAGACACCTGGAGCCCTCTGTATACTGGAGCCCCACCCCTGCCCCCAGCATGGGCCACTCGGGGTTTGGGGTTTCTGCCTGGCTCCCGAGGGGTGTGAATACACACCCCACGGGGATGTAATCAGATTGCTTAGCACTCCATTTACACCAGTCCCCTGCCATCACTTCTGAGTGACAGCTCTCTCTACCACTTAATCTCCCTGGCATGAGGAGGCAGAAGAGGAACTTGGGGGAAGGCAACCCTGGTCCCCAGAAGTTGCAGCAGTATATCTCTGTACTTTTTTTTTTTTTTTTAAATGATAAGGTGTTTTCTGCCACAAAGTGAAAGACTAACCAGAAACCCACCCACTGCTCTCGGTGTTATGGGGATGGAAAAAGCCAGGAAGGGTGCCAGAACTTCTGGCATTAAAAAAAAAAAAAAAAAATCAAAACTGAGCTGGGCTTGATGCGCCATCCTGTTACCTAAACTTGAACAGTTGAAGCCGGTGGATCAGAAGTTCAAAGCCAGGTGATCTGACCAGGGACTTCTAAACTGTTCTGTCTGCTGGCATGGGAGGCCTGTCACCCAGCAGTGAGCACTCTGGGTGGCCAGGCTATCTCCATGAGCCAGCCACCCTGCACATGAAGTGTGAGCCCTTCTGACTCTTGGGACTGATTTGGAACCCCATGTTAGTCAAGAGAAGTTGCTGTTAATCAAGAGAAATTCTGTGAGGCAAGTGTGCTTGAATCCGGGGGAACTAACCGAAAAAAGTACCTATGGCTGCCCAGCGACCCCCCCACCGTGAGATGAGCCTCCTCAGCACACCCCAAAATAACTCAAAGCCCCCAGACTTCACACACAGATGTGACGCACCCACCCATCAAGACAGGTACAGCACAGGGCAGTCTGTGAGGGAATGAGGGCAAACCAGAGTCATCCCCATGTGTGCCGGAGAACCAGAAGCAGATTAGGAATCAGCCAGCCTCCTGCTCAAGGGGAGCTTACGGGGAGAGCCACTGGGAAACCCTCTCAATTGGGTTTCCCCCTGGCTGCCCACCCACCTGGTAGCCTACAGAAGATGCACTTTGTTCTTTGTTCTTTCTGAAAGCCAAGAACAAAGTCAGCCTCCCTCTGGAATGCCCTAGAGAGCTAGAGAAGGAATAGAGGCTGGGAGGCCACAATGCCTCTGCAAGAACTGCTGCTCTCTCCAGCTGCTAAGCCAAGATAAAATGTGTTAGCTAGGAGCTGAGGGAAGCCATATGTCCATCTGTGGGCCCAACACACCTCAGGGTTCACATAGTGCCATGAGCTGGGCAGCAGGAACGCTGCCTCCTTGGCTCTGTCACTTTCCCTCAAACCATGACTTATGCTTCCCAGTGAGCAACATTAAATTATCCTTTCTGGTAATAATGAGAAAGCAGGCCAGTTGCAAACGGAGGTCACCCCAGCCTGTGACGATTAAGCCACGCCATTAACAGGAGCCTGTTAGTCTCCGTTCTCTGTAGCCAAAAACAGGAAACGGTTTGGCTAAAATGCCCCCATGCCCTGTCTCCACCAGCTGGCAGCGGCTGGGGTCACAGGTCACACTGGGTATCAAATGGTGTCCTAGGACTTACCAGCAGCCACGGGGCAGCCTGCGTCTATATTTAGCATCTGTGCCGGCTGACACGGGGAGCCATCCACACACACGTGGGCCGGGGAGAGGATAGTGATTATGCCAGCGGCCACTCTGCTTGGCATGGCCCACAAACACACGAATGCACTGTAATGCCAGCCAGAATCGAGGGGACAACTGGAGTAGGGTGAGCTCTTAGCAGTGGGGATGAAGGCAGTTGCAAGGGGCTCCCAGGAGGCCTCCTCCCTACTCCCACCCCCTTAGTCCCAGCCCTGCTTCAGGCTCCTCAGTGATGAATGCCAGTTCTTTTCCTGGTACTTTCCACTACTGCCTGGGAGTTTCCAGCTCTAGATTACACATGGTGTCGCTGTCCAGCTTCAGTGCCAACTACCTGTCTCATTACAGTCTCCCAACCCCACTTCCCCACATGGGCACAGAAAGGCCCCTTCCACTTTGCCATGGCTGTACCCAAACATCCCAAGGACGACATGTAAATGAGTAGGTGTGGCTATGTTCAAATGACACTGAGGGTCACTCGAACTTTTATCATTTTCATCTGTCACAAGATCCTTTGTTCTCCCCTCCTCAAACAACGACAGCAAAGAACCAACTTCATCCTTTCAACATGGTGGGCCAGTTGTGGCCTATGGACCACAGCTCTTTGGTCCTCATCAAGTGGGTTTATTCCGCCACTCCGTAAATACTCACCAGCTGTGTCGGGCTTCATCTCCCAGAGGCCCTGGGCCTAATTGTTCCTCCTTTCCTGCTTCCCCTTGCACTGGCATCCCTGGCCCCATCTCAGCACATCGGCAGGAAGGGTCATCCAGGACAGGCGTCTGGCCAGGCCCACACCTGCCACTCAAAAACACAGCCTGTGCCCGTCAGCTTCCACGTTATCAGCACACATGCCCAACTGCCAGTTGAAAAGGGCCAGACAAGGCCCATGAGAGAAACACACGTGTACCTGAGCTTGGGGGCTGCTGCTTCCCTTGCTCCCCACCCTCCCTGAGTAAAGAGAAGGTTTTGAGTTCAATGTCAGCTTAAGCTACAGAGGAAGACCTGTCTCAAGAACTAAACACCATTATCCCCAAGACCCTACAGTAAAGCTCAAGCCAAAACTCTAATAGTTTGTTCAAGATTCTAGGTTCAGTCTCCAACAGGAAACAGAGCAGAAGACAATATAACCCTGGAATACCCTCTCAGTCAGTCAGAGAGCAGACGACAGACTGCCCCGGGGTTAAGAGAACTTACTGCTCCTTGCAGAATAGTGGGGTTTATTTGCAGGTCCTGTGTCTGGTGGCTCACAAACCCCTCCTGCTCCAGCGCCAGGGGGATCTGAACCTCTGGCCTCTGTGGGCACCAGCATCCATGTGCACAGGCATGCACAAGCTTAAAAATAATAAAAGCACATCTTAAAAAAATTAAAGCCCATTTGAAAGGAAGTCCTGGGGTTAGGGTAGATAGTTTGACTACCGCCAAAGAGCTGCATTAACACTTGAGCAACACTTTTCTTCTGGCAAACTGGCAAGCGAGAAACTCCCATACACAGCCCTGCACAAAACAGGGCTGTGAGAGGGGCCAGACCTGAGTTAGCCAAGGCCAGAAGCCCTTCCCTGAGCCTCCCCTGCTCTAGGGCACAGCTCCCCAGATCTTCGGGCTTCCCTGGCCTCCTTTGTTGATGCAGCAGGCATGAAGAGGAATGAGCAGGTGACAGCTGGGTGACACAGGAGCAGAGCTGTGCCACCATACCAAGCCATTTCTCAAAGCAAATGGGGAGCCGTGACGACAGGCCTAAACTGGGCCTGCCCCGGCAGCTCCGGGTGCCGCAAAGGGCCAGAGCTGGTCTGGAACATCTCCTACGGGCAACCGGTCCTTCTAAGAGACACTGAGGACCCTGACATGGTACAGGCACACGGCCATGCCTCCAGCCACCTTTACTGTTTGCTAGTCCCTCCCCTCATTTTTTCAGTACCCAGGACTAAACCCAGAGTCTTTACCGGTTATCTGCACCCCCAGCCGCAGCTCCCCCTCTCCTCCTACCTACATCTGCCTCCTCCAGGTTTACGGGACGAGAACTCTGCGTAGAGCTGGCAAGTCCTGCTGCACTGGAGGGTACCCAGGGCAGCATGTGGATTGCAGCTGCCTGCCTGACCCCCAGCTTCAGCCCTGCAGGACTGGGAGACTAAGCACAGACACCCCCCCCAAACAGATCGCTACACCAGTGTCATGTCTTCTGGGTAGTTTGTCTGTCCCCGCGGGGAATGAGCTAGGATGTAGGCAGGAGCCCAGGGCTGGAGATCCGAGAGGCAGACTCTCTGTCTACAGACAAGGGGTGCATTGTTTCAGGTGCCCAAACAGGAGCCACTGCAGATCTGTCAGGAGACCCTGGGGCAGGCAGCCTTCTCTGTAGTTTTCCAGGGCTGCTGAACACTAGCAGCCCTGCAGCAACACTGGGCCCCAAAGCTAGGGAAGCCCAACAAAGCTTCTGGGAGCATGGCTAGGACCCAAGACAGGGGGCTGTCACCATAGCTACCAGGTTCTGAGGATATAAAAAGAGCCAATGGATACCCAATAAAATGAGGAGAAACCCATCGCCTGCCAAAATCAGAGGCAGACTTCAAAGGGACCTTAGAGATAATGCAGCCCAAAAGTGAATTTACAGAGGGGGAAAAATCCAAAAAACAAAACAGGACCTAGAAGAGGAAACCTCCCTGTCATCCAACAGCACTGGAGACAAGGCCCTGGTTCTCTGCACCCACAGGAACCCATGGGCCTTGCCATGTTCATGCACTAATGAAGACTCCAAGAGAGTGAAGAGAAGACAGAGACGGACACAGATAGAAAAGCTGCGGTTGGGTGTCCACAGCTGTTAGATGGAGAGACGGCAGTGCCCCAGAAACTCAGTGCGACTCTTACGAAGAGCTGAGCAGGGAGGAGCTGTCACTGTATACAACTGAACAGGGAGGCAGGGTTACTATATACATATAAACAAGGAGGCAGGCTTATGGGATACAGCCGGGTCAAGGAATCAGAGTAGCTAATCTGGGTAGGAGCTGTGTCTGTGTGTCTACAGTTAACACTCACACTTGATTCCCTACGGAAGGCTTCGCCATTTCTCTCAAGCCTCACCCTGCTGGGGAGGCTTTCCTGTGTTCCAGGGACCTCTGAGGTTCTGTGGTCCTTGACATGGCTGTGCCCACATCAACAGCACACACTCACTCAGGACTTCACCCACGAGGGTTTCCTCTGCTCCTGGCAAGCGCCCCCTATCCGGGTGTCGAGGCCCCATTCCTTCCAGGTCTTCTGAGCTGGTACAACACACAAAAGCTGAGGGGAAGTCCCTGATCTCTGCACTGAGCCTCCTCTCCACAGACAACTGCCCAAGCGGTGCCAAGCCACATGCTGGACTCGTGGAGGCAGAGCCCTATGTAATCCAAAGCAACCCGTCCTGGGGTGTCACTGTAGAACCTGCCAAGCCCCTAACGCAGATGATGTGGAGGGAACAAATCTTACCCACCCTATCCACCTACAGCAGGAAGATGGAAACCTCAAGGGGCCAGCTATACCCAACACCTGGCTTCCAAGACAAGGCCTAAGGTCCACGGGGGCCTGATTCTTAGCTCCTCAGCATGCTTCCTCCTTTCCGACCAGTTTAACCATAAAAATAACAACTATGGGTGCTGCCATCACTCTGAAGTGGCCCAGACATAAAGGCTTGCTGGCTATAAAAACTGGGGCTCATCCAGTTACGCATCTTGGGCCTTGGCCCCATTTCTCTACAGTCGGCTCTTAGGTTCTCTATGTGGCCCCATTTCCCTGACCTGGCTGTCCAGAAGCCGAAAAGGTAAGGCAGGCTCAACCCCTCCAGGCAGGGACAGGTCAGCTCCTGTGGGCACAGCAGACTCAAAACAACTGTGTCCCGTTTCAACCAGATGCCAACTCCTTCATTATAAAGACAGGCCGTCAACTCCTAAGATTCCCACTGCTCCCTAACCATTTCCTGTCATGGGAGAGGGAGGGAAAGAGATAGGAAACGACAGTCACCTCCCATAAAATGCGTGCTTTTCTGGTGTGTTCTATAGCCAGGGGGCAAAGCAAGAACTCAGGAGTCCAGCCGAAGGGACCCGTGGAAAAGCCCTCCACTGCCTACCTCACAACTCTCATCTGGTGCGGGCCGGCTTGAGGCTCGGGCTCCTCTCGACAAGGTGGGTGGTGGGGCTTCTGGATCCCTTGACGCCTTTGTCATCACCCAGCAACACAGGCAATTCATGGTGAGGGGGCCCGAGCGCGGCAGCCCTGCCCCCAGTGCACTGTCCCACGGAAGAGCACGGCAGGGAGAGGGGTTT
>REGO01000004.1:5827377-5842469 GCA_010120015.1 Rhombomys opimus
CAGAGGTCTGGCCAGGGTACCTGGCAACCGCGGATGAAGTGGTCGGCTCAGAGTACAGGAGCAGCGAGGTCTCTGCCTGCTCACTTCGTAACAGCTCCTGCTGTGGAGCTGTGGAAAGCATTTAAAGGCACTGTATGTCCGGGAGTCCAGGGGTCTCTGCCTCGTTTCCTGATCACTGCTCGTGAGGGATAGGAAAAACAAAGGGGAGAAAAGGGTGATTGTGAGACTCCACGAGTTAAAGAAGCCTGGCTGGGCCTGTGAGGTGAAAACGTGCTTGTGGGGGAGGGGTCCCAGCTGTGACCACAGGCCACACGAGCGACACACATTCCATAGGAGCCCAGGGGGGAAACATCGTGAAATCCTTTCTGAAAGACAAGACTGAGGTCGTTGGAGAAGAGACACAGCTGAGGCGCAGCATAGCCAATCTGTGGAGTTGTTGACAGAAGACAGTTTGGTTCCACACAGCCTCCCTAGGTCATCTCTCGGTACACAATTCTACCGCTCTGGCCTTCCTTTGTCTCTTAAAGAACCTGCCTGGGGAGAGGGCTGAGCAAAACTATCCAGACTCTTTCTCACATGGGTAAAGAGAGGCCCGGAGGAATGAAGTGA
The DNA here is from genome assembly GCA_010120015.1 of Rhombomys opimus. NCBI lineage: Eukaryota > Metazoa > Chordata > Mammalia > Rodentia > Muridae > Rhombomys > Rhombomys opimus. The sequence continues at coordinate 5,827,987 of REGO01000004.1, forward strand.
CTTGCTCAGGGATACACAGCCAGGGAAGCTTGAGGGGCCCCTGGGACAGCCACAGCTCCTTAGGTTCTGGGTGCACTCACACAGGGCTGTGCTGTTCCCAATGGAAAGCAGCTCCAGCAGCTATGCCCACGGGCCTTCAGAGGGCACGCTCGGCCAGGCGGCCATAGAATGTGTAACTCCTGTTCAGAACAAGAAAGAGATGCCATGCTGCCTGTCCAAATCACATGCTCAAATGCACTGGACTTTTTTTTTTTTTTTTTTTTTCTTTGGGGGGTGGGGATTAAGTTCTGTAGTCTGTACTCTTCAGAGGAGACTCTCAAAAGGTCAAACCTGAGGGTCAGACAGAAGGGGTCTCTCCAGAAGGATCTTCACTCCATATAGAGACCTCCAGCCGGCTTTCTGGAGATGCGGACAGGTTCTGGGAGCTCTCTGTGGCAGGCTGGGAGGCTGAGGTCGGAGCTCTCTCCCGAGGGTATCAGCAGGCCTCCTGGACTCTCCATCAGTGGGAGTCAAGCTGTCCTGTCAACGCTTTGGGGCGGTTGTTAGCTTTCTTAGCCGGAGGTGGGCTAAGGCACTTGGGCAGGCAGGCCAGGGACATAATGCTACTTAACGTTTAGTGTTCACGACCCAGGGACAGTCTGGCACAGTAAGAGGCTGCTATTCCACTAAAGGCCTGGGCCTCCTGCAGAGTAGGGGGCTGGGAGGGACTAGGGTCCCTGGTCTCAATGACAGAGTCCATGTGCACGGAGACACAGCTTCTTAGGAACAGCCAGAGAACGGATGGGAAAGAGGGGATCCTAACAATTGCCTAACAAGACACTGAGGTGAGGAGACAACAGCATCCATCTGCGCATGAAAATGGATGGTACCTGAGCGGCTGCCTTCTCAGGTGCCAACTGTTTCCAGGTGACAGGTCGCAGGCAGCAGGCAGGGTTTCTGTTCTCTCACCCTCTGTTCCCAGAGCTCCCCACCCCAAAGGACATCCTGGCTCCCATCTTCCACTTGGCCTTGGGGCCTTGTTGCCCATCAGCTCCTTGGATCCAAAGGAGTTCGCCACTCACTGAGCACACAGCTCTGCTGAGTCGCTTGGGGCTTTGATTCAGCCAGCGCTTGACTCCGCGCTTGCTAGAGCTCGGCCTGGCTGGGAGGCCTCTCACCTGGCTGCCATCACCCAGCTCTCCAGGGGCCCCGGCAGCAGCCGCGGCGACACTCCACATTGCTGGCCACACCCCCACACCCCCTAAAAGACTGAGTCTCCCTAGTTCTTCAGGTATCTGCCGAGAAACCCTTTGGGGCATAGGACCAGCTGCGAAGCCTATCTTCAGAGAGCAATGGAAGTGAAAAGGCACACTCTGGAGTCCAGCACTTCGGACTTGAACCATGAGTGGGTTTGTCCTTGTCACCAGCTCTGTGAGCATGCCTGGACTTGCCGTGTCCTCAGCTGGAGGTACTGACACAGATCGTGGGGACGGGGGAGGCACAGTGAGACTCAGATGACAGTGGCAGCATGGGGGGGGGGGAGACGTGCTCCTGCACAATTGCCAAGTCTATGTACTTAAATCTGTGCCCACATGGCATGTCCAACCTCCTTCCTGTATGGCAGAAGACTGATGGGCAGGAAGGTGGGCGAGGAGACAGACAGAGGTTGTAGCTCATTATACTCTGTGCATATGCTATACGCACCCACGAGTGTGCGGGCGTGCAACTGTTAAACGTTCTAGGAGCCTGTTGCACAAAGCCGTTTCCCTCGGTTGTATTCCACCCCTTTCTGCCTACAGCATGGACCATACTACACATGAGGGTATCTCAGGCCTCGGGGCAGCTTGACTGGGGTCCGCTTGCTCCCCAACCCCTCGACAGGACAGGCACATTTTATGTTGGTGTCATTTTTCCATCCAGGAATGTCTCCTAGGGGGAATTACAGAGTATTTACAAAGAGTATCACACTAACACGGGTTACTGTCACATCGAGCAGGCAGTGGCTGTTGACCTTTGTCTGCTAACTTATCACATCCAATCAGTGAACATTAATAAAGAAACAATAAGACACAAGAGTGTGAAAACATTGGAAACACACTGGGTTAACTGTCAAGTGATGCCAGCAAAACATAAGAGTATCCTAGATGAGCCAGTCACGGTGGTACACATCTGTAACCCTGCACTGGGGAGGCAGAGGCAGGTGGGTCTCTGTGAGTTCAAGGCCAGCCTGCTCTACAGAGGGAGTCCAGGACAGCCAAGGTTACACAGAGCGACGCTGTCTTGAAAAACAAGCAAACAAGACTATTCTAGCTGGTCCCAACAGAAACTGTCGCACAGATGGGCCTCACACTTACATTCCAACCTGAGCAGCTGCCCTTGAAAAGGTACACATCAGCTGGGCAGAGTGATACACGCCTATTAGCATTTAGGAGGCAGAGGCAGAGGCAGAGGCAGGAGGAGCACCTCAAGTCTGAGGCCACCCTGCTGGACTACATACAGCGTCCCAGGCCATCCAGGGCTACACAGCGAGAACCTATCTCAAACCAACCACAAACCAACCAGTCAACTGCACCAAATACAGAGAGGAGATCAATTTTAGTAATGTTATAAACCCTCATATGTCCAAAAAAAGACTGCTCCTTCAACATGTCACAGGCAGGAAAAATCATACACAAGGTAATTTTATACTGTTTTGTTGGTATCCGGGCTTCAGATTACAGCTCTCATGTCTAAATGCACAGGCACAGCAGTGAGACCAGTGACTCCCTGCCTGACTGGCTTCTCCCTACCCCTGAGAAATGTTATAAAGGTTTTTACATTGGGGGGGGGGGGAAATAAAGATCAGAATCCCAAAAGGATTGTTCTGCGAAGTTTTCCCGAGTGGCAGGGCTACGAGTGACATCCGTCCCCCCTTCCTTCTGCTTTCCTCGGTGCCCGTACTGAATGGATTTAACTTTAAGCGCTAGCAAGGGCCAATCTTTCACACTGCAGACGGGGGAGATTTGCGAGACTTGACCTGGCGAAGCACAGCTCCCACGTGGCCGCTTACATTTGCTCCCCGAGGGGTGCCCCGTACCCTGACACCTTCTCCGAGTATACTGTTGGTTAAGTGGAAAGCTGTGGTTGGGCAGGGTGCAGGAGGATGGAAGGGGGGCTGAGCTCAGATTCGTGTCTCCTGCTCCCCCGGCTGCTCCCTCCACCTGTGGGTCCTCCAGTACAAGAGAGAAGAGGAGCAAAGCCCTCCTTTTAGACTCTGAGCAGAGCGAGACAACAATTTCATTTCCTTTCACCGTGGGAATAAATGCTTTGTCTGTATGTGTGTGCACCATATGCGTGTTTGGTGACTGTGGAGGCTGCAAGAGGGCGCCTGATCCCCGGGAGCTGAAGTTATGGATGGTTGTCAGCCAGTGCATGGGTACTGAACCCCGATACTGAGCCTGGGTCCTCTGCAAGAGCAATAAGTACTCTGAGCCTCTGATATATCTGCCATAGAGCCAAGGATTCCAGGAAGGACGACCATTGTCATGATGACCACATGAATGACCAGCGTGGCCGGGATGTCCCAGGTTATGATGCACGGTTACCGGGGACATTTGCTGTAGCCACAGGTACCCTGGGTTCCTCCTGGGTGCTGCTGCTCCCCACGCCCCCTCGCCCCCTCTCCATCTCAGCCATTCTCAGGCTCAGCTGTGGCCCCCGCCTGTCCCCTCTCGCCTGTCCCCGGCTGGCCTGCTGCATACCTGCACCACCTCAGGCCTCACGTTGAAGATGTACAGCCAGTCACTGAAGCGCGGGTAGCTGTTGAGCTCGGCGCTCCTGTCGCTGGGGCTCACGCTCAGCTTGCATTGCCGCTGCTTGCAGATGTAGCGCACCAGCTTTGCCTGTTGGAAGTCCAGCAAAGAAAAGGTCACCTTTACGGGGGGGCACAAGTGGGTGGCAGCCATGTGCCCTCTGGGGGAGCTCAGGCAGATGCCAGGGATGCTCTGAGAATGGAAACCCCCCTGCTGTCACCACGGTACGGAAAGGCTACAAATGAGGTGAGGAGTCAGGAGGGTCTGGTCACAGCATGGACCCACTGAGGCTGGCCAGCTGCACTGCCTTCAAGACCAGCCCCTCAACAATGAAGGTCACAGCTGGTAGTCAGAACAGGGGCCAGCCACACAGAAGCCAGCTGCACTGCCTTCAAGACCAGCCCCTCAACAATGAAGGTCACAGCTAGTAGTCAGAACAGGGGCCAGCCACACAGAAGCCAGCTTTTCTGCTTGGAGCACAAATACGGGTAACTAATAACAAAAAGGGGGAAGGGTTTGGAAAAATGGGGCAACGACACACACACATACACACACATGCACACGCATACATGCCCTCCCCACAAGACGGGTAACAATAGCTGCTGCCTCAGAGAGTTTAAGAGACAAGCAAGTGCTCACTGAACAGAAAGAACACCTAATGCGGCTGTGGCTACTGGCAACAGCCCCTGACTGGAGTCTCCACACAGGCTATCGGGTATTTACACCCCAAGATGGTGGTGAATTCCAGACCCATGCATCTGTGTTTCCCAAGGGAAGAATGTCCAAAGCTTTAAAAAAAAACAACAAAAAAACAAAAACAAAAACAACAACAAAAAAAAACTCAAACAAGACAAGCTTGAACAAGGCCGGACTGACCCAGGGCAGCCTCATGGGAGCCCACAGCTGGGACCTGCTGAGAAAGGAGGCTCGCTCCGCCGAGGCTTCCCTCCAGCAGAGGGGACCATGCCACCACCAAAGCAAACCAGGGAGAGCAGCTTGGCTTGGCCCGTGGTATCCAGCGACGACGAGAATCTCTGAAACCAGACTCTAGACCTGCTGTAACCTTCAGTGTCCCCAGAGGCAAGCCCTACCTAAGAGCCAGACCCCGTCGCTTAGAACCGCTCAGGCTCAGAACAGTTCGGCTGTCTGAACGATGCATTTCTCTTCCCGTCACCTGTAAAGATCTCAGCATGTTTCTCAAGAATTTGTTGCCTTTTGTTATCTTTTTAACATGCGTCCACAAAAAACTAGTAAGTCTGGGTTGGACAGATGACGCAGCAGGTACAAGCACCTTTATCTCCAAAGAACCCTGAGTTTGACCACTGAGCACCATATGAAGGAAGAAGGGAACCGGCTCGAAAATTAACCTTTGACTTCCACATGCGTGCTATGGAGTCTGTGCGCCCATGTGCAAGCATGCCGGTATGCGCACACACACATCACAGAGAAAGAATAAAATTTTTTAAGGTAAGAGGAAAATATCTGGCATCAACTCTGACGTCCACGTGCACATGATCACAAGAACACACACACACACATACAACACATAAACCAGTTTTTGTTGTTGCTGTTGTTCTTTGAGACAGGGTTTCTCTGTGTAGCCTTGGCTGTCCTGGATTCACTTTGTAGACCAGGCTGGCCTCAAACTCACAGAGATCCACCTGCCTCTGCCTCCCTGAGTGCTAGGATTACAGGTGTGCGCCAGTGTACCCAGCAAACCAAATTTAAAAAAAGATAGTTAGATAGATAGATAGATAGATAGATAGTTTGGCTCCATCAATAATCTAAAAAAGAACAACAACAACAAAAAAACCCTCTCTCAGTCACTCCAGAGTTACTGACCCTCTTACAAGGCCCCAAATCATGCTAACCAGTATGAGGAGGGTTAGTCATAACTGGAACCAGCAGAGGTGAAGAAACAGTATCCAAATATATACTTCTAGGATACAGCATATATTATATGTGTCATAACATGTATAATGTATATAATTACATGTTACACACACTCGGGTGTCAGTTGGAATGTTTGGTGACAGTGCTAACACAGCCCAGGATAGTCCTGCACCCTGTCCTGATGCCCGGGGCAGACAGCACTTACTCTTCCCTGAGCATCTCCCCTCCCTCATCCCACCACCCAGTCCATTTGCTGTTTACCAAAGTTCACAAATACCACGCACAGGTGCACTTTTTCCGTGCAGAGACCTAAGTAGGGGCACTCCCACCCTCCCTCAGGCTCGGAGCCATTTGTTACAGCATGAGCGGAGGAAAACTCTAAAGTGGGAGCCCCAATCTCCTTTCCTAGCTCATCTCCACACCCCCACCCAGCCCTGTCCTGCTCTCCCGCTCTCCCCACGCCCTGCTCTCCCTCACCCAGCCCTGCTATTCTGTTCTCCCCCACTGCCCTGCTCTCCTCCACCCTGCCCTGCTCTCCCGCCCTCCCCCACCCAGCAGCTGAAAACCTGCCTCCAGATGAACAGGCCCGAGTTCAGATCTGCCATTTACTGGTTGTGTAATCTCAAAGACGCTCGTTCCTTTCTATGAGTCTTTCTTCACTCTAACCCCCCAAATAACTAGCCTATACTGAGCTGGGATATGAAACCCCCGCTGGTAACACATTAGGTCCCCTATGATGAAGGCAGGGTCTTTGTCCGCCCCCTCATGCCTGGTCCTGCACCTGGGTGTGAGGTGTGCTCACCAGCAGCTGAGGGTGGAAGGAGGAAGAAAACACCGGGGTCCTGATCTCAGGCTTTCCACTCAGTCGCTCACACCACTCCAAATGGCAAGCCTCAGCTCCAGAGGGCTGACCAGAGGCAGGCCCACCCAGCAGATAGCGTGTGAGCTCAAAACCATCCTTTCCCACACTAAGGAACGCGGCTAGGCTCATCAATAATGGCCATCCTTCACAGTGCGGGGTTCGCAGGCTGGACCACTGGGGGATGATTAATAACAGCTGGTTTACACAGGACTCTGGTTGGGGCCAGCTAGTGAGGGGAAGCACCAGCTTGGCCGAGGCCTCAGCCAGCCTGTGAGTCTCCAGTTCCGCTTGTCTGCCCTCCCAGGCCTTGTTCAGCCAGTCAGTCATCTTTGTGTCAGCGAACCTCTTGCCAAGAATCCTTGGGCCGACGCTAGGCTTCCACACCCCTTCCTCCAGGAAGCCTCTCGGCCCTTGCCCAGATGGCTCTCAGTCCCCTTGCTTGTCTGCCTCTCTTCCTTTAGGTTATGAGTTCTGCAGAGCCAGAGGTCTAGTCTGAATCTCTGATTACCACTACAGGCCCAGAAGCCTGGTGCGCACGTGTGCGTGCATGCACACACACATATGTTTTCCCAGTGTGGCACAGAGCTCACAGCTACACTCATGTTATACTCTACCACTGAGCTCTACCCTAGTATCCTCTTTTTAGAAAAGCTGTTGGAGATCTGGCTGAATATTCAAAAGCAGGTCACAGACATAGCCATGTAAAATTTCAAGTGTTCCTCATCACACTCAGATCACAGCTCATGCGGCCAGCAGGGCCTGAGCTGAGGGACACAGCCAGTTCCTATATGCTGGTGCTGGCAGCCCTGGAGGCCTGGGGCTGCTGTCTCTTGTGAACCCGCTCTGCTGAGGCCTGGCACAAGAGGGGTCCCATCACAGGGAAATGAGCTGCTCTCGCTTTTCCTGAAAGTTAGGGCAATCATGGAAACACCAAATGGCCACTTTCTGAGACAAGCCGCAGCAGGGCCTGCCAGCCAAGTCAAGGAGGTGTGCCAGGGGACCTCTCATTGGCAGTGTCATTTCCTCTTCACCACAAAACCCACAGGATCTCAATTTTCCGGAATTTAAAAGCACCTGAGGTTCCACTGAAGTGACCAACAAGGCCAGGAGTTGCTAGGATGCTGGCCATCGGGGAGGGCCTTGGTCTGCCCACCTCAACAGTCATTTGCGTCAAGAGTGTGTGCCCCACTGTTCTCAACACGCAGCCAGGTTTGCAGAGTGTGAAGGCTCCCTTCAGGGAGCCCGCAAATGAGTTGGTAAGTCCTGAATACAGCAAGCACTCGATAAGCAGCCCGGACTCAAAGATGTACCTTCTGCTGAGAGCTTTGGCAGTTAGGAGCAGTGAGTGATCTTAGACAGAAGCCCCGGGGTTCGGCTTCAACCTGGGAGAGACAGCCACACTTGAAAGCTGAGGCTGCTGAACCTCCACCCACAAAAATACCTGGAACCAGCAAGGAGAACGCAAGTCTCATAGCATTATTACCAGCTACCAGGCCATCCCTGACGATCAGTGACGTGAGGAAGACTGCTAGCTCTAGCTGGGCAGAGCGATGTCAAATGAGCTAAATCCTGTCCATTCAAAATGGGCTGGGGAAATGGCTCAGCAGTTAGGAGAGCTTAGGGCTCTTGCAGAGGACCCGAGTTCAGTTCCTAGCACCCATGCCAGGTGGCTCACAATTGCCTATAACTCCAGCTCCAGGGGATCCCATGCCTCTGACCTCTGAGGACACCTGCACTCACATGCATACAGACATGCAGGCACGCATGCATGCACATCTGTGTGTGATCAAAATAAACTAGAGTTGGTGGCACACATCTTTAATCACATCACAGCACTCAGGAGGCAGAAGCAGGCATGTCTCTGAGTTTGAAGGCAGCCCAGTCTACAGAGTGAGTCCCAGGGCAGCCAGGGCTACACAGAGAAACCCTGTCTTAAAAACAAACAAACAAACAAAAAAGACATCAGTGGCACAGAGAAGACTGATAGTTCTGAGACCACTGACTGGCCTCGAAGTTCCTCACTGACACATTCCCCTGTGGAAGAAAAATGCCAAAGGATTCCCAGTGTCAGCCTCAGCCACAACAGGCTTGATCTATCTGAAAGGCTAAAGTGTCTAGACTGAGCCAGGGTAACAATGGATACCCTGTACTCTTGGCACTTGGGAGGTGAAAGAACTTTGCAAATAAATTGCCTGACCAGGAAAATGCTTGCTCGGTGCTGGTTGGTGTCCTTGTCAAGTGGTCTTCAGGTCCTCTCCATCACTTCAAGGGCAAGGACTATGAGGGTGGGCGCTTGCCCATCTCTGGAGTTCCCCATCTCTGGGGTAAGGGCTAAAGACAACTTGAAATATAATGCTGGCCTGGGAACAGTGCTTGAGATTATAGAACAGGAATGTTTAATAGTTAGTTAATTATGATGTGTGATGTACTGGATGGTCCTAAGTATGTACAGATGTACTTCTGCGCATGTGTGAATACCTGTGTTTAGAGCCAAAGGGAAACACTTGTCTTCCATGACTTCTTACTTCATTTTTTGAGACAGGGTCTCTCACTAAACCTGGGCTCACTGACTCAGCTGGGCTGGCTGGAAAGTCAGCCAGGGCGATCTACTGGACCCTCCCAAGCACCGGGGTTACAGAAGTGCACCACTGGATCCAGTTTTTACAGAGGTTCTAGGGACCCAAACTTGGCAAGTGCTTTACTGACTGAACCATTTCCCCAGGCCCATTACCTTCAAAGGCAGAAAGGCCAAAATCTAGGCTCACCCAGGTACCTCTGGTCTCTACTCTCTCCAGAGCTCTCTCCTCTACCCTTGGACCAGATGGCATGACTGCCCTGGAATGGCATAGACTCTGGGAATGCTGCTTGCCCAGGTGAGTACCCGTCCCTGAGAATTTTGACCAAGCTCACACCATACCTGCTATACCCAAACTGCTCTAGGCATGACCCAGACTCAAGCCTCAAAAACAAAAGACACCAAGAACAAATGTGTCTTTTCTGAAACCCACGGGATGTCTAGCAGATGTCATGGCCAGTCCTGGAGGCATGCTGACCTGGAAGTTGGGGATCCTCTGACACTGTTCTTAAACCACCCATTGGCCTGCATAGGGTGGCTGGCTGCAGACAAGCCATTGTGAGGGGACTGGCTGATGTCAGGCAAGCAATACAACCCACATACAAGGAAGCTCAAGCCTCCACGCAAAAAGGCACATAGACCTCTGGTGGATATCATCTGAGCCATACTTCATACCTAAACCTCCACAAAAAGCACCTCTTTCCAGAGAGCTGACTGCAAATGACATCAGCTCCACCCTAAAGTTGCAAGGGCTGGGCTTGTGAGGTCCCCGCCTTACGAAACTTACCAACTGGAGATCTGGACTTTTTAAGTGGCCAGATGCCAAGACGTTTGCCATCCTGACCCTGATTCAGATGTTGCCCATTGCAGGGCCCTTCCTGTGGTCATGTCCAAATGCAGGGCAGGAGGTTAGGTCTCTGGCAGACAGATGTTAGAATATACAGGGGCCAGGAGATGCCAGGAGTGGGCTGAAGCAAACACCAGAGTGTCTCACAGACTCAGGCAGGCTCCCTGGATTATGAAAATCACAATATTGTGTTGCTGCTCAGTTACAAACCTGGCAGTAGGAACCATCTCCTCATTTGTGTAGTGCCTAACTCTCTCTCTCTTCCTGGACGCTCAAAGGCAATTTCAGGAAGTAGGGATTTTTTTTAGATCCCTGAAAGTACACCAAGGTAACATTCCAGTCCTCACACAACTCCAGACCCAGCCATATCCCTGAGGCATATTTTCCCTCACAAAATAAGAACACAAAACCAAAAACATTACAGCCTCTTACACACTCAAAGAGAGTCTACTTATTTTTACTTTATTTTTTGAGACAGGGTCTCACCATGTAGTTCTGGCTGGCCTGGAGCTCACTGTGTAGATCAGGCTGGCCTCTATCTCACAGAGATCCACCTGTCTCAGGCCCCTAAGTGCTGGGACAAAAGGTGTGAGGCCCCACACCTGAACTTATTTTTACATATGTGTACACGTTTGTGCCTATGTGCTTGTATGGGGGCTTCTGTGGAGGTCAGACAGAGTGTTAGAGCTCCCCAAGCTAGAGTGAGTGGTGGCTATGAACCGCCCTACATGATGGCCAGGAACTGAAGCCAGGTCCTCTGCAAGAGCAGCATGTGTTCTCAGACACTGGACCATCCCTCTCCCCGCCTTCACGTGCTCTGGATGGAACGCGCACTTACTCAAAACTAAGTGGAGAACGACAAAGCTGTGTTGAGATGGGGGTGCTGAGCAGCTGGCGTGGCTCACTCACCAGCTAAGGGACACCTGCCCACCCGCCTTAGCACAGCGACAGGCTCATCACAGCGTCCAACATATGCTAAGCCCATGCGACGTGTAGCTGCAGTCTACTATTCCCAGCCTCCGGATGAGGATGCCAAGAACTTTGCTGTAAGTTTTCAGTCACATGGTTAGAGAAATGATCTAGTCTGATGCTCTACCGGAGTCCCACGTAATCTCTGAAAACACCGACTCCTGACGCCGACTTCCTCAGCTTGGCTGAGCCTTGCCGACCACTACACTCAGGATGGCCCTGGGAAAGACTTACTTCTCTTGTGACCCAAATCCAGCAATGCCAGGACTCTTACCAGGCAACAGACCTGTGCATAAAAGCCACGGCATCCCCACACCTCCTAAATGGCTCTATTCATACTGGCTCCAGATCAGCTCCAAATTGATTTAACCCGGCCTGGCATCTGTGGCCACCCTTCTGATGTCTTGGCATTTTTTGCAGCCTGAGCAAAGCAGCTGATGGCCACACACTCATCCTTGTCCTCTAGATCTACATAGTCTTCTAGCCAATAGGCACCCCGTGTCTTTCTTCCCATGCGGGCAGCACCACACACACAATATTAAGTGGCTGCCTACAGCAGTCCTTACTGGAGCCAACTCCCTGTCTGCAGCTTTCCAACCTCTGGAGGTCACTGACGCTGTCCTGACCCGCTACACCCAGAGGGCCTCAGTGGTTCCTAACACCCCTGGTCCCTCCCCTACTGCCCCTCTGCCCAGTCCTGGGGATGCTCCCTTCCAGCTTCCGGCTCCTCTCCGAAGCTGGATGTTTCTGGGGCCTTCCTCCAGCCTGGCTGGCTAAGTACTCTGGCCTGGCTACCATGGCCAATGTGTTGCAAAACAGTTTCTGGGAATGTGAGAAGGGCGCCGGGGCCTGCCACACAGCTGCTGGCTCCATACCCAGGCACAGGCTGACCCCAGCACTTGGCCCCAGAGGTGGCCGTAGGCTCTCAATAGAACCCTGCAGGGTCTCAGAAGGGCTGACATTAGCAGTAACAGAGGGGTAGGCAGAAGAGAAAACACCAGTGACCCCACGCTGAGCATTTTGCAATAACCTTCCCTGGCCGGCTCCTCAGGGAAGCTGCCAGCCCGTGCATTTTTGCAGAGACAACCTCCCTCCAAGCCTCCTTGACTAGCAATCCTGCCTTGACGTCAAACTCCAAGTTGGGGGAACTTCAAACACAAACAAACAAGTCTGCCCCAGACCACAAGTGGAGATGTTCCCAAGGAGGCCCGGGCTGAGAGTGGCCACAGCTGGGAGCATGAAGCGGACTGTACTGTCCTCGTGTGCTAGGTCTGAACTCCGTGACCTGATCCCAAGCTGCAAATGCAAGGGCCTACCCCTAGGCTGTTCCCTGGCCTTGTTGGCAGGTTGAGTGCCCACTGGGGCACGATGGTGGGTGCAAGAGACCCTGCCCTTGAAATTCAAGCCAGTTCGCTCCTCTGTGCAAGCCGCATCATCTCTAGATAACATCCCAAGGTCTAGCCACTCAGACTATGTCCCAAAGCCAGGAAGTAGACCGGCTTGCTCAAAAGCACTAGTGGGGCTTGCTGAGGAAGTCCAAGTGGAAGCCAGGGAAGGCTGACAGACAACTACGAATGCGACTTTTCAGTGACACCTACTGCCCCATCTTATTCTCCACAGAGGCTGTGAGCTTTGATAAGACTTGTCTGACCTAAATATCCTAAGACAGCATCTACCCAAGCAGCCTGGATCGAGCCAAACGCACTGCCCTTCGCAAAGCAACCTTTGCCTTGGAAAGTCTGTGGGCAATCAGCCCTCTGACTATTTTCCCAAGGTTTGCTTCCTGGCCCGACTCATTACTATGACCTCTAAACCCTACCCCGTGTGTTCTTACTGCCAGCACTCTGGGGAGCCTCAGAGAGACAAACTGGACTAAACCAGGAGAGAACAAAATTTCACTTGAACTCCCGGTGTCCTGAAGTGACGGCCCAGGGGCAAGAAGAGAAGTGTGTCTGTCCCTCATTCAGTCATTCACTCGTCAAATCACATCCTCGCAGAGTCATAAGCAACATGGTTCCCAGGATCCAGTGGGGACAACAGATGTGTCCCCGGGCATGCCTGGCTGGGGAACAGGAGGGGCGAAGAGGCAGAGAGCAGGTGTGTCAGCCCCTGAACAGCCATGACACAATGGCCTCAGTGGGCACAGGTATGCCACCCTCCGGACATCACGGACACAGAGGTCCCCGGAGTTCTGAACTTCTGTTGGGAAGCTGACAGGAGGGCCGACAGGTCAGGTACTATGGACACATCAGGGCCTTCAGACATACCTTTGTCCTTGTTCAAATACCACCCCACCCCACCCCTACTTGTCTGAAGTTCATCAGATGCAGAACATTGCGAAGAAGAACTTCCTTTACTCCTCAAATACAAGGGTTGGTGCAGACGCTATGGGATCTCCAGAAGATTGGTGCAGGGTATGAGGTGGAGGGTGCCTGGGACCTTCACAGGTCATCAGAGAGGAGGGCTTCCTGAAAATGGTTAGAGTGAGCCAGGGGTGTGGCAAACACTGAGGCAAAGGAGGGTAGGACATGCCAGGTGGGGGCACCCGATGAGCAAAGAATAGTGTCAAAAAGATTTAAAATGGGGGCCAGGGAAAATAGCCGGAGACTAGAAAGGATCAAGAAGAGAGGGGCAGCAGAGCTGGCTTAGGACAATACTGGCTCATGTACTAGAAAGTTCTGGAAACCTCTAGCCGATCTTGAAAGACCACAGCACTGAAAAAGCTGCAATCCATGCAGGTATGGGGAGGGACGAACCAGGAGAAAAGTGATCGGATTTGCATTTCTGAATGATCATCATTTTGGAAACCATGTGGAGAACAGATTGAAGTGGGTGTGGAGAAAGCAGAGACAAGAAAATCAACCAAGAAGCCACCCCACCGCAAATCTGCAAAAGATGAGAACAAACGGTAATCTAGCTAGTGGCAGTGTGGGTGGAAGGAAGGAGCAGATCCAAGAGATGTTTTATTGGCACTTTTTTACTATAAAGATAAGGCTTCCTTCTTGCTCGTCCCCGGCATTTCTGGCATACCAGCACTCTGGAAGGCAGGAAGCTGGAGCTCGGAGGAGGCTCGGAGCAGATGAACTGACCACGTGGAGCCCGGGGGTTGTTTGATTTACTAGAACTTGGGACTTAGTGTGTGCTGGGGTGGAGAGGCCTGCAGACTCGATAGCCTGGGTGACCCCCACTTCTGAACACAGCGCTAGCCTCCCCTCCCAGGTAGAGGGGACCTGTGCTTGCCAAACATAAAGGCTGACGCTTCCCAATGCTCCAGGTGAAGTCAGAGACTGCCAGCTCAACCAGGCCTTGAGGTTCCTCCTTAGCCGGGCTGTCACACCGGTTCTGCTGCACCCCTCACTGCAGAGGGAAGAGCAACTCTCCCACCTTGCTTGCAAAGGCCAACAGGACTCACGGCCACACAGCCCCTCGTGTCTCACTTCCACCTGTGGCACCTGACAGACTGTCCGGTCCTTTACTTCCTCTGTTTTAAGTGAAGGAAAAGATCTCTGGGCAAACAGAATGCCACTGTGCCTTCTGAGCAGCGGGCATACTGTGGAGCCCACGGGT
>REGO01000004.1:5844529-5883400 GCA_010120015.1 Rhombomys opimus
AACTGAGGTTCCCTCTTCCCAAGCGACTCTGGTTTGTGTACAACACTGAATGGCAGAATGTGGGGCACCTGCTGGGTAGCAGGCAAGTAGAAGGGCATCTTGGCATGAGGATCCCTTATAAATGAGAACCCAGAGGTCAAGAAACTGAATCTAACACGGCTCAGTTGGGCTCTTGCTACAGCAAATACCCTCAGTGCGTGCCTAATAAACACCCTGCTTTGTGCCTTCTATCTTTGACCCTGCAGGCCATCCAGACAGATGTAACCCCCTGCCTTGGGGACAGACTCTTTAGGCTACACACTACCCGACCCGTACCCACTGATATATCACTGATGAGGCACAAACCCAGGGAGGCAACCAGCAGCTGCTCTGCCACATGACCAGGAGTGGCCGGAACTTTCCAGAAGCCCTGTTCTCTACCTCGGAGAGAACACATCGGCTTCAACCGCCTTTGTCAGTACAGTCTCCTCCCCTCGGGGGCTTGCAAGCCATAGTTTATTCCCTCCCACCCATGGGTGGAAAGAACCAGATTGAGGGCCTCCTGCCCCATCTGGATTCCAGGAGCTCTGTGTACCCAGCCTTCTGGAGGAACCTTCTGAGGGACACTCATGCGTATACAACTCTTGCATAAGACCCAGCTTCGTCCCAGTATGCACCTCAGGCTAAGCAAGCAGCAAGCGCCAGGGGCTGTGACACAGTGTGGCCCGTGTGGTGAAGGGAAGCACACCTCAGGTTTCACCCCACCAGACAAGGCAGCACAAGAGCCTGCCCAGGGCCGTTCCCGGGTGAGCCAGATCCAAACTCTAACGAAGAGCCAGAGACCAGCTCACCCGTATAGACGGAATGCTGTGGGACCACAAAGGGCACTGTAACCCCTGCCCATACCCCGCCCACCAGTCTGCATGGCTGGCCCCAACAGGGATCGGCCGGCCAGCTGGGGATCTGTCAGGACTGGACCCATCAAGACATCAGGAATTGCTCTAACACCTCCAGATGGAACAGTTTCTAAAAAGAGAATGGCCAGTGAGGAAACTGAGGTGCATATAAGAACAGAGGCTCAACAAAATTCCAGTTCAGCATCTCCCTGATGCTGGCTGTTGGACAGCCTGGGTTTCCACCTGCTGTGTGAGCGGTGGTTAGCTGCTCTGCCAGCTGCCTGTGCGTGTCTGTGTTTGTGTGTATGTGATGTTTCTGTGTCTCTGTGTACATGTGTGGAGTCAGAGGTCAATGCTGAGTACCTTTCCCCATCATTCTTCACCTTCTCTTTTGAGACAGGAGTTCTCATCAAACATACAATTCAGTGACCGCCTGGGCTGGCCAACTGCAAGACCCCAGGACTTATCTCTGCCTCCCCAGAACTGGCACCTGGGCTTCTTATGTGGGTGGCTAGGGATCTGAATTCAGACCCCCACAATTGCATGCGAAGCATTTTACTGATTGAGCCATCTCCCTAGCCCTGCCAAATATATTATAATATATATAAAGACAGAGTGTCACTCTTTAGCCTATCTACGCTGGCCTCAAACTCTCAATTCTCCTGCCTCAGACTTCAAAGCACTAGGATTACAGGCATGTGTGTGCCACCATGCCTGGCTTGGCTACAAATCAAGGGCTCATCTATACAGTATCCAAGTGCTCATTCACTTTGACCCCGCCAGTCAGTATTGTAACGGTCTCGTGTCAGGCTGAAAGTCAGACTCAGTAGCCTACAGAGGAGCTTAAGAACCGTCACTCCGCTGTGCCAGCTAGGCTTCCTAGTTGGATGGCTGGCTGTCAGCTGATGGAGTTCTCAGCTTGCTCCCAACCGATCCACAGAGAGGTGGGGCTCAAGTCAAGCCTAAGGCAGCTCCCATCTCAGCAGCCCAAAAGAGTGCTTTCCCCCAAGAAGAATCGTCCACATGATGCTGGGAACAGATTTCCCCTAAAGCAAAGGAGGCTGGGAAGAGGCAGAAAAGGGAGCTAAGTGTTTACTACCAAACCCCAGGCCAGGGAGCCTGTAACCAACACCGCTAGTCCTTCCTGGCTGTCCCTGAGACCCCTCCAAAGGCTTGGCCTCCTCTGACCTGCAGGGCCACGTCCTTGAGCATGGGGAAGTAGGGCTGAGGCTCTGTCCCTCCAGGGCCCGAGGCTGAACTAATATCTGACCTCCTGTGGACTCTAGCACTTGTGTTTTCTTCCTGAAAAAGGAAGCCATTTCTCAATCTGTTGCTACATGAGATACTAGGAAACCAGAAGCATGAGACACGTGGGGTACAGGCATGCAAGGGTAGAGAGGGGGAGGGCTACTGTGGTTGGTGGGTTGCCTGTGGCTCAGCTGAAGAGGCAGCAAGGAGAGAGGGTGTACAGCCTTGCCTGGTCAGGGCTGTTCACAAGGGAAGTGGCCTAAGGACACAGCCTGGGAGAGGTGCGAAGAAAGTGACTATAAAACCATTTAGTAAATGACGACAAAACCGCGACACACATTTCAACACACGATTTTGTGTATAGTTTTATTAAGCGACAAAGGCAGAACTGAAATCCAGCATGACAGATGAGTTAGGGGGAAAAATAAAAATTAAAAAAAATAAAAAAAAAAATCTGGCTATAAAGCCCATGCAATGGTGGTGCGCCCCTGAAATCCCAGCACTCCGGGGTCAGGGCAGGAGGTCAAGGCCAGTTTTGGCTACACAATGAGTTCAAGGTCAACCTGGGCTACATGAAACCCTGTCTCACATAAAAGAGAGTAGAGCTAGAAAGATGGCTCAGAGATCAGGAACACTGGCTGCTCTTCCAAAGCACTTGGGTTCAGTTCTCAGCAGCCGCATGGAAAGTCACAACCATGTGCAACTTCGGTTCCAGGGGATCAGACGCACATGCTGGCAAACACCCGCACACAAAAAACAATTTAAAAACGTAAAAGAAAGTAAGGGAAGGAGGGAGGGAGGGAGGCAAGGGAGGAGGGAGAAGAGGAGGGAGGGCTGACAGGCACCAGGGAGCCAAGTGGGAAGGATCAGGCACTTGTTCTTTTCTCTCAGCCTTTCCATGTTCTGAACGCCGTGATTACATAGGCTGGTTCTGCAAGACTGTTACTGGTAATGAGACGTGTCAAACTGTCAAGTCGGTACCGACTGTCTTACAGCATGGCAGGGGTAGGTGGTAGGCTGCCTGTGCCCTCTTTGTAGGGGAGCCAAGCCAGGCCTTCCCAACCAAGGCTAACCCTGGCATTCACTGTGCCAGGCCTAGCAGATGAGTAAGCCCCACTGCACAAAGTTAAAGACCTTGACTCCGGCTCAGGTCAAAGGACATCTGAGCTATCTGAGGAAGGACACCAGACAGGGCTCTACAAAAGGAGCTGCAACGAAGAGAGCTGAAGACCAGAGTTAAAGCATACAGCTGGCAGTAGGAGGGATGCTTCAGTGAATCAGCGTGCTTGCGGCATACACACGAGGACTCAGGTTGATCCCTAGCCCCCTTTGAAACTGTAAGAGGCTGCAGGAAGTGAACAGAACGGGACAACTGCTGGCAGCTGCTGCCTGCCGTCCTAGGTCCAGGTTCAGTGAGAACCCACCTCAAGGGAGTAAGACAGAGCGATGGGCCGGGCACCCAACGTCCTCCTTTGGCACAAACACACACAAAGCCACACACACACCACACACGATCTTCTTTTGAGGAAAATTGAGATGTCAGGAATGAGTTCACAGAAGAAAAAGGGGGGGGGCTTTGCCTTGGATCCTGGAAAGCCAGGTAAAATCTGAGAGCAAGCATCTCAAAGGGAAGTTATAGACAGCTCAGGGGTGCAGGTCTGTACTCCCCACTATTTAGGAGGTCAGGGAGAATGGAAGTTAGGAACTGTCTTGGCAACCTAGTGAAACAATACCTTAGATTTTAAAAAGAGCTGGGGGTGCAGCTCAGCGGGAGAGTGCGTGCCTCACAGAGAAAGACAGCTACAGAGAGCGAGGGAGCAGAGTGTCCCCTCACTGAGAAGCAAGGAGAAAACAAGTGCAAGGAAACACAAGTGCAGAGGCTTTGGATGACACAGGCGGTCCCCAAGCATGGAGAGGTTGTGGCAGACCACTGAGCTCTGACAGTGGCCCCTGGAAGGCAGATGGGGCGCTCCATCATGAAGCAGGGGCTTCCCACGCTAGCTCAGAACCTCTGAACCCCAAATCCACTTCTCGGAATGTATCTTAAAGAAACAAGCCTGCTGCCTCAGAGAGTCAGAGAAGTGCAAATGGGAAGAGCCGACCACAGATAGCAGGTAGCTGTGGCCTGTGCGTCTGTGAGAGTCAGGTGAGGCCCCCGACAAAAGTCCGGTGGGAAAGGACTAAAGATGGAGCCTTCATCCACGCATGCCCCATAGCAAATTTCCAACTCAAGCCAAGAAGGCTGAACTCACAGGGTACTCTCAGGCCATCTTTGTACTTAGACCTTCTTTAACATTGAGGCCAATTTATATCTCAAACACATCAAAACACAAACGCTGGAAATAGAGGAAGTGCCTCTTCGTAGCCCAGGCTAGCTTCACTTGAATGCTGGGAGTGACAAGGGTAGGCCATCACACCCAGCTGGAAAGAAAGGATCTCTTATTCCATGTTTTCACTTTTAGGCATTTTCTCCAAAGAACATGTGACACTTTTCTTGAAATTTTAAACATTTATAGCAATAATAACAGTTGTTAAAAGGACACACATCTGTGCCAGGTACACTCCACAAGAGCTAGGGAACAACTTTGTGGGATCCAGTCTCTTCTTCCATCTTTACGTAGGTCCTGCGGACCAAATTCTGGTGCCCAGGCTTGCCTGAACCATCTCGCCGGCACTGTGTGCAAGGTTTACAATCATGAAACACTGTTTCAGTGAGAGGAGAGTGAGGGGCATCCTAAGTTTGCACATCTCGGCAGTCAGGATGAACAGCCCCGGGGAATAAAGGCTGAGCTTGAGTCAGATCTCGGCTGGAGTCCCGCCCTCTGCAGAAATCCCCCAGCACATTACGCAGCGCCCACTGCCTATCTGGAAAGCTAACCCAGTCAGAACTGGGAAACCGGATCCCGCCTGGACACACCTGCGGCAGGCAGGACCCTCGCTGGGTACGCTCAGAATCCCGCACATGGCACCACAGCCTCTGAAATGCTGAGCTACGGAATGACCTACCCAAAAACCCAGAACTGAGAACGTTTCTTTCTAACGAGGATGGTGACGAGCAGGAGAAAGCGGTTTGCTACAGTAGCATGGTTCTCAGCACAGTTCCCATACCCGAGGAGGTGTGCCCTGAGAGGAAATGACAGTTCAGAGCCAGCGGGACGGCTCAGCGGGTGAGCGTACTTGGTGTACAAGCTGGTGGTCTGCATTGAATGCCTGGTCCCAGAGAGAGAGGGAAGGAGGAGAGAACGGACTCCTGAAAGCTGTTCTTTGCCCACCACATGCATGCCACGGCATGTGTGCACCTCTCCGCCATCCACACACACACACACTAACTACCATCACCACCCTCACCATCATCACTGTCATTTAAAGTCAAGCACAGCTCCAGAGCAGACCCATAAGCAGCAGGGTGATAGGCTTTTCGGCCACGGTGGGAGACCGGTCTGGGGTTTGTGCCTTCCAGGACGGGGGGGGGGGCGCTTATTTGATTTTACATCATTTCTGACAGGAATGTTTGTTTGCAAATGGATCCCCACCCTCCTCTGCCTCTCAGGACGGAGTTCATTTACTCTCCTTGAATCTTACCTGGCTTCACCAGCCACCCCTCAGGCGATGTCGACCGTGACCTGTGAACGAGCTGTCTTCCAGGCAACACTAAGTGCAGGTGACCAAAGCCATTCTGAGTCCAGGCCTGCCCCTTGTCACTCAGAGGTTTCAGCCTAGACCCGCGCTCCACCCAGAGCACAGCACAGGTGACAAACAAGGCTCTCACTAGCTCAATGAGGCCCTCTGCAGGCACTGGAGGCCAAGGCCTGACCCCTATCACCTCTCTTCTGAAGGGGCAGGAGCAGGCTGTCCTTCAACTACAGAGTTTGTGTTCCACTGTGACAAACTGATCAAAACAATTGAAAGGGAATGAGGACTGATCTGGGTCACAGCTGTGGAGGTTTCTGGCTCTGCCTGGCCATCAGAACATCAGGGCAGGAGGACATGACAGGTGGAGCAAACAGAGGACAGGAGGGTTAGGGAAAGACTGCTTCCACCCACACCATCAGATGTGAATGGTCAAAGGTCAATCCATGACTGAGATGCAGGGACGCTCATGACCTCATTACACCCTAAGCCTGTCAGCTGACAGCCAAGTGACCCAAGCCTCTGGCGGCATTTCAGCCTGTAGCCAGATCGCCAGTGTAGAGAGCCACTTCCCTTCCAACCTCTCATCCCCTTCCTTCTCCCCTAGAGCCTGCCACCCTAGCGCTCCCCCCCCCCACAATCTGGGCCTCCTGCTCCCCACAGCCTGCTGCTGCTGCAACCCACCTCAGCTGCTGTTTCACTTGGCTTCCCGGGGCCACAGTATAGGCCCCTCTCCCTGCACACAAGCTGTTCTGGGGCCCCCCTTTTCTTCCACCTCTCCAGCCATCCCTCCACCCTCTCCAAACACATGCCCCTAAATCAGAAACTCCATGCCCACATACAGGGCCCAGAGGGACCACGAACTCAACAGGTCTGAACCCAACCCCTCAGAGCAAGCTGGAGTCCTGTTCTCCTTCCTAACCAAATGCTACGGTGCCGGCACCTGACTTCCAGCCTCCCGCACAGCACTGTGTGACATTAGCCTCTGGCCAATGACATATAAATGTATAAAGGAAACTCTCCTATAGTGATTACAAAAGAGTATTTCCAGGATACAACTTTCTCCAGCCCTTCATCTTCTGCTGCTGGAGAGCTGATCTAATGGCTGGTGCTCTGGCAACCATCTTGGAACAGACAGACAAGAAGTGCTGTACAGAGAAGTAAACCAGAAAGGATCTGGCTTCTTGGTGACCACACCAACCCCGGCCTTCTAACCTCTGGGCTTCCTTCATGTGTGAGAAAAATGAACCTGTTTGAAAGGCTGTCATTTAAAAGTCACTTTCCCAAAATAAAACCCATTTTCATGCAAATGGGTCCTTTCCCTGACTTGGCCAACAACATCAATATTTACTTTCGGGAACCCTTAGCTGTTTATTTACTAATTTCCTCATTAATTATGGGCAATTTCAGGAAAGGGAACATGTCTGTTTTGTTTTGTTTTTTTAAGTGAATATTTCAATCATGACAAGCAGTGCGTGTCCTTCCTGACCAGGCTCTTTATTTATTTAATTCACTGTGTGCACGCAAGTACCTGGGTGTCACAGCTTTCACATGGGAGCGAGAGGACAGCTTTCAGGGGTCAGTTCTGTCCTTCTGCTATGTATCCTGGGGAATCTGACCAGGTTCCCAGCCTTCCCGCCGAGCCACCTTGCTGGCCCTCTCACAGTTTTGTTGCACTGGTTCTCCTGGGGCTGGCGGTACCTGTCTGCTTTTCCTGACAAGAGCATCCTTGCTGCATTCATTCTGCAACTTGACTTCCTACCCATCTTTTCCTTAAGCATAGTCAGGATGACTCAGAAGGAAGGCAGGGCTATTGAACTGGAGGCCAGCCGGCGCTCCGGTGAGCACAGGGCAGTGCGCTGATAACACCCTCCTGCCCACCGGCCCTGGGGCTGCTCCCCTCACCACAGGAAGTGCCACGGTGCCTGTCCCCGCCGGCCTCGATCCTGCACCTCCGTCGTCTGCCCGTACTGACATAGAAAGGGCACTTTCTGGTTGTGGGACACTTGCACCCTTGGCTTCGTCAGACAAGTGCCCCACTTGGGAACAGCCAGCCCATGCACTCGGGCCTGGAGAAACCGGGGCCTTCCCCGGGCCAACCAGCCCCAGCCATGTGAATGTGCGGTAGGCTGCTACACTCTCTTCCCACAATCTAAACTAGTCACAGCAGAATTACAAACACAGAACTCCTCCTGCCTGAGCTCCCTGCCCAAAATGGCTGTTCCCTGGGGACACACTGTGCTGACCCCAGAGCCAGTGCAATGCCGATCCACACACACAATCTCCCTGAAAGACGGGGGAGAAAAAGGCTTCCTTTCCTCTGTCAGCAGCCATCTGTGGAAGAGCCCAGCCCTCCGCACACCCCCACCCCTCAAATAAGTTGATCTTAAGCCTTTATCCAACGTGAAGAGCTTTCAAGGTGCCCACCCCACACACCGTCCCGTAGCACCCTCCCTCTTTCCCCCAGAACACACAGGCTGCGGTACTGATACATCTCAGCTTCTCTCAGAAGCTGCCTCCTGGTGAAGGAAAGTCCCAGGCGAGGAGAGGGGCCAAGTTGTTTATTTCCAAATGCAGCCACATTCCAGCTGTGACATGCATGCTGGCTGGCTAGGCTCACTGCAAAAGCCAGCTGGGAGGTAGGGCTGCACGAGGGGGCTGGGGCGTTGGAATGGGTTATTTTTAGGTAAGCCAGTGTTTGTAGGATCATGCTCACAGCCCCAAACCAGCCCTGTGTGCCCCACCTCCCGAATGGCCCTGCACTTTTCATCAGCCTGTGTCTCAAATGCAAAACAGGCGGCTGCCTATACACCTCAAGAGGGGCTCGGATGAGGGACGGATGACTGCCCGAGGCAAAGCCACAGCTGGTACCCACCCTTCCAGGCCACAACATTTACGGGATGCCCGCTCAATTCAGGGACCAGTGCTTGTCCACAACATAACCACAAAGCTGTGCTCTGTAGCA
This sequence comes from Rhombomys opimus, assembly GCA_010120015.1. Taxonomy (NCBI): domain Eukaryota; kingdom Metazoa; phylum Chordata; class Mammalia; order Rodentia; family Muridae; genus Rhombomys; species Rhombomys opimus. The sequence goes on from REGO01000004.1 coordinate 5,853,248, forward strand.
AGGAGAAGAAACACTATAAAGCCTCGTGAGAAGATGGGATAACAAGCCAGACTTGCTCGACTCCCAGCTACTCATGAGGCTGAGGCAGGGAGGTTGAGAGTTCAAAGCCAGCCTGGGCAACCTAATGAGACCCTATCTCAAAATAAAAGGGGGAAGAGGTGGTGGGAGGAGGCAGGAGGGGGGATACAGCTCAGTTGCAGAGCATTTGCCTGAGGTGTGTTGAGGAGGACTCCACCCCAGCAATGTAGCAGGAAAAGGAGCCACCATCTAAAACACCCCAGGGTGGCAGCCATCGGGGAATGAGGAAAGCCACTTCACAGACCACTCAGAACCTGCACCAGGAAGATGATCAGGGACCACCTTGGCAGCCTGTCCCGAGTCCCAGGGACTTAAGGAAGATTCTGACTAAGGGGGCAGGCATATGGGACACTGCCCAGCCTAAAGCTCACCTGGCTCCTCCTGTCAGCCAGCGGGGCACATCCTTCTGTGGGCGGGGCTTGCTGGCTCCTTCTGCCCATTAAGAGGGTGGTGACACAAGATGCAAGCAGCGCCTTCCAAAGCACCTGCCAGGCTCCTCTCGCAGGGAAAGAAGACACCGGAGCTGCAGCCAAGGGGCCTGGGAAACTGCAGTGGCCTCCTTGCTTTGCGGGAACCGAGAGGAGAGGAGAGGCAAATGTGTTTTTGGACAAAGGGACAGAACAAAGCTGCATTGTGATGCTCGCTGGGCAGGGAAACCGAGCAAGGGCAAAGGGGCAAAGGGGCCCGGAGATTCGTTAGCGGCTCATTTATTTATCCAGCCAACAAAAGGCAGTTCAGGCAAGAGGCAGGCAAGGCCAGGAACAGTCCTGAGTCTTTTCAAAATAGTAGCTCATGCCAAGCATGGGCGCATACCTGTCATCTCAGCATTCAGGAGGCTGAGGCAGTGGGTGGCTTTTAAGTTCCAGGCCAGCGTTGAGCTCCAAATAAAGAGAAAAGAGAAGGGGTCAAGAAAAGAACAGAAATCTGCTTTCCCAAGTTCATGTCTACTCTGAAAGGTGCGTGAGCCAACTACAGAGGCTGTCACCTGCTGAGGTCTGCTGCTATCAGTCTGTGCATGGCTGTCCTTGGAGCCTAGCAACCATCATATTAAAGAGTTCAGCCGTATCCCTTACAGAGGGATCTTACAAGCTGGACTTTTTTTTTTTAATTTTTTTTAAGATTTATTTATTTATTTTACATATGAGTGCTCTATTTGCATGTACATCTGCATGACAGAAGAGGGCACAAGATCTTATTATAGATGGTTGTAAGCCACCATGTGGTTGCTAGGAATTGAACTCAGGACCTCTGAAAGAGCAGACAGTGCTTAACCTCTGAGCCAGCTCTCTAGCCCCACAAGCTGGACTTTTTGACTGTTTACACCCTTTTACGGAGTGATGGGGAGGTCAAGAGACCCTCACCTGAGTACCTAGTCCTTCCCTGCTACTGGCACACAATCCTGCCGTGACTGCCTGTAGCCTGGGGGAGGGGCTAGAGCATATAGACCAGCGAAAACTAGAGGCTCGGGGCTCCACCTCCACGGCTACAGGGAAGCCCTCAGCCCTGCTGCGCAAAGGTCTCGAAGGTGCGGCCTGTTGAGAGTGGCACATCCACACCCCTGTGAGTAACCTTTCACCTACGGCCTGCAAGGAAGCCCAGTAAACACACTGGTTCCCTCGGAGTGAACTCTGACAGGATGGTGCCTTGGTTTGTCACTGGGGCCTTGGGAGGATGGGTTGTTTATGTCTACCCCCTGGAAGGAATCTTAGCCACAGACTTCAAGAAGACCACTTGGGTCTAAGAATGTGTCCAGGGTATGACCTCAACTCCTAACTGTAATTTTCAGTAGGAGGAGGCCGTTTCCTCACCGCGGGCCAGAGAGGCCGTGAGAGCGCAGCTCAGGGAGCCACGGGGAACCCTGCTTGTGGAATGTGGGAGCAGACCAGCCTGCCTGCGAGGTGGCCTGTGGTGAAGTGAGGCAGCCAGACACACAGGGCTGGAGGTCACTGTGGCTTGCCATGTTCTCCCCCTGCCAAGCACAGCGCTAACAACAGCGTAAGGTGGAGAAACTGAGGCTTGAGTAGATGAGGAGCTGCTCAGGCTCACAGGTTTCAGGAGTTGAGGCAAGATCTGAACCCTGCGCCAAAGACTTGGCCCCTGGGGTTTGCCCATCAGTCCTTTGCCAACAGCCGCCCCACACTAGTTTTTGGGTGGTGGTGGTTGTAATATTGGGTCTTACAGTGACTGTGAGGCAGTCATCAGCACCCCGACGTATCTGTGAGGAAACAGAGAGAGTAGGTATCTTGCCCAAAGTCACACAGCCGCCCTCCCTAACTCTCTCGTTTGGGTCTAGCCTGGGTGTGACGGGTCCCTTAATGAGGCGGGGCTTTACACCAGACCGGGGAATTAAGGAGGAAAGTTATTCGGGGTGGAGATAGGAGAAGCAGAAACAAGTCAGCCATGGGAGCTGGCTGTTCACTATCACAGTGGTGAGGGAGTATCCAAAACTCCCCCCCTTCCTTCAAGTGGGCAGGTGAGTGGGTGGGTAGGAGGATGTGCAGAAGGGTGGGTGTATGTTACACACTCTCTTACCCAGTAGGCCCAAGGAGACGTGACTAGTGAAAAGCCGGACCAAACACCGTAAGTCACCCAGGAGAACGTGTCATTCTTTCCCCAAGACTTGTGCCCCAGTGATTCGGTCTGCTGGGTAACCCCGCCCCCCGAAAAGCACAACGTTTGAAGGTGAAGAGACCCACAGGTGGTGGGGCACAGGGAGGCGGCAGCAGCACCCGGAGGAGGGGTGGGGCACAGGGAGGCGGCAGCAGCAGCACCCGGAGGAGGGGTGGGGCACAGGGAGGCGGCAGCAGCAGCACACGGAGGAGGGGCACAGGGTCAGAAAGGTTCAGAAAAGATCATCTCAGCCCAGCGTGGAGGTGACCAACACCCGGGAGGCCGAGGCGGACAGACCGTGAGCTCCAGGCCAGCTGGGGCTGCGTGAATGTAGGGTTCCCTTGCTGATGTGATGCAGTAAATCAGGGCACCCGCTCTTGGCTGGCCTTCCCCTGCCTAACACCCCCCCCCCTGCCAACTTCACTGCTTTTGCTCGGGTCGACAACATACTCAGCTTCCAAGGCCCCTTGCAGCCGGTGAGACAGGAGCCACTTCCAGGAAGTTGACTTTTTCCTCATTAAGATGGGTAACGGGCGAGTAAGAGCAGCATCGTAACTGGAATGCAGATGTAAAGCCTAGAGATGAGCAGCCACCTTGAGAGCATGAAGCCCTGTGTGGAGGGATGACGCCATGTTCATCTCCCTGGAATTAGGATACAGAGCAGACAGGAGGAAGCAGCATGGAAGCCAGGGACTGCTGACCTCTGAACTTTCTGTTTCCTGGGAAACCAACCCCTGGGTTTCCCCGGTGTTACTAGGATCTCTGACATAAGGGCCAAAGAAACCCTAACATTCCTACCGATCCTAATTCCAGCGCAATGAGCATGGGTAGCATTCCCTGTTCCTCTGAGTAGCCTGTGACCCTTAGGGGACCCTTGGGGCATTCAACAAGCTCAGGCTGCCTAACCCTTCCTTGAGGCATCCTGCTGGGTGCTGTCCGGGGCAATGGCATGGCCATTCATGGGTATTATATCTGCTGAGCTGGCTTGGTTTTGCAACTTGGAATTTTGCTAGCAAACAAAAAGTGCTTTATGACAGAGGACCGAGGGCCACAATGGGACCTTTCTGCTTTGATTATGAAAACACATTAAGAGCTGAGCTGCCCCAAAAGCCGTAGCCAGGAGCCTTGGCCCCCTGACCCTCTACCCTGGAAGATCTCCAAAGGCACTCAGGAAGAAACACTGAGACAGATACCATACTCCAGCAGACAACAAAGCTTAAAGAGCCACACACTTGGGTCAGCACTGCACTGTGACGGACCAGCCGGGCCCTGCACCGCCCTAAGACCCTTTTCTCCGTCTCTGTAGCTCTCATTTCTGCTACATGCCAGTCTCATGATCCACCTCTTGCCACGGACGCAGGCAGCACACATGCTTCAGTCCCAGAACATCTGGAAAGCAAGTGTGTCCTCCAAGCAGCTCAGAGGAGAGCCAAGGACCACAGAGACAGGACAGTGGGCAGAGGGCCCTGGGTCCCTGGCAGATCCCTCATTAAACTGAGCCATTTTTCACCTGTGTACGAGACCGATTGGAAACTGGAACAAGAGGTGGTAGTCCTGTTGCTAGAGTGGCCAACAGTGTGTGTGCATAGGCCCACACACATGCAGGAAAATGACACAGAAATCATGCCGCCTATGGCTGCAGAGATGGCTCAGTGAGTCAGTAATGGGCTCGTCATGCAAGCTTGAGGATCTGAGTTCAAGCCCAGCACCACAGAAAAACTGGGCATGGTAGCACTGGAAGGGACAGGGACAAGCAGACCCCTGGTGCTCACGGGCCAGCAAGTTTGGCCAGTTGGTGAGCTGCTGCTGGTTCAGTGAGAGACTCTTAAAAAACAAAACAAAACAAAAAACAAGGTGGAGAGCGAAAGGGGAAGAAGATACCCAACAACCAAATATGGGGCAAAAAAAAATTTTTAACTGTGCCCATTCACTGGACAACTACATAGCAACAAAACTGAACATGCACGGCTCTACGTGCAACAAAGCTGCGTGGAATTTATAACGTTGAGCCAGACAGACTCCCACGTATGTGTACGCAGCTTCTGACAGAAAATATAAGAAATGAGCAAGGGGAATCCCAGTACGAAAAGGAATGCAGTTTAGTAGCAAATAAGACTTTGGAGCCGAGACACGGTGACTCTGAGAGTCAGGCCAATGTCACCTGTGACCGCCAGGAGAGGGGCGCTGATCAGAGAGTCTTGGCAAGGCTCTGGTCCTTGATCTGGACAGGGCACCAGGGTCCACATGCTGCAGCTGGGGTACCAGCTGTCCATTAATGTTCTATGCACCCCGGATCTACATTCTAGACTGTGATAAGCAGTTACAAAGAAAAAGGGGAAAATTATATCTGGATACAAGCCTGCCTTTGTGGGCCCTCAAAATGTCTAAACTAGACCTTAAGCTCCAGGGCTACTCCAGGGAGCTGGTACCCACATCACTCCAGCCAGAAAGTGACAAGGCCCAGAATGTCCCCAGCCTCTGGTTACTTAGATCTAATTAGGGGTCCCTCAGCAGGGACCACACATGATTTTCTGAGGAAGGGGTGGATTGAAAACACACCTGTATGGCCCCCCTGGATCAGAGATGGCAGCTAAGCCCCTCCCCCCAGCACAATGAAGGTCACTGCAAGGAAGATGAGCGGGCAGGCAGGGTCAGCAGAACAAAGGCTGCACCCAGGCAGTGGCTGGGACCACACAGTGAAGACAGGGTGAGGCCATGGAGACCTGAGGCCTCCAGCTAACTCAAGGCCACAAGGCCATGTCAGCTGTACGGAGCCTCTTCGACATTTTGCAGTAGCTCCTGCTCTCCTACGAGGCCTGCCTATGCCAGCACCACTCTCCCAAGGGAGCAGGCTCTCGCTGAAGCCTTGGCTTCGTGGGAAAACATCACCACCTGACACCAAACTGCCAGGCATCGGGCTAACAAACCTGGATGTCGGCCATGACCACAGCTATGGCTTTCGCCAGGGAGCAGGGATGCAAGAGTTCCCATGCTAGGGAGCCTCTTCCCTGGGGTGCTTGGTGGCACTGCCAAGGCACCTCCAGACCCCCCTTCTCTGAGCCATGGCTCACCAAGCTGCCTTGGGCTCACTGCCCACAGACGTGTTCTGGCAATCCAGAGGCCCCACCCAGCTTGGATCCTTGCAGGAAGGCTGGCCAGTGGGGTTCCAGAAGGCCGACTGTCACCCTGCCTTTCTCAGCTGTGGGCCCCTAGGGGCCATGGAGTGCTTTGAGCTCCCACCCAGCAGTGCTCGGCAGCTGTGGTGCCCTGGGCACACCTTCTCTTTCCTTGCACAGGGGAGGAGGGCTAAGCCTCATCTCCTCCCAGGCTCACCTGTGCTCTCCCCAATACCTACAAGACACCCAGACGCAGGGGAGGAAAGAGCCCCTTCATGGCTCTGCCACGTCAGGTTGGGACAGCTGGTCCCCTGTCTGTGAAACACAGTAAACTGGTGGTGGCAGCTGTCCCTCAAGCACTGTGCGCCACCTCTGCGGGAGAGAAGCACACGGGACCCTCTAACCTGGAGACTCCTCCACACCATCCTGCTTTGAGCAAGAACAAACAACAGCAAACAAAAAATTAACAATCAGCATGTTTGTTTGTTTTTTTTTGTCATCTATTAAAACATTACATTTACCTAATTAATATGGGCATGGCACATGTGTGGAGGTCAGAGGGCCATTTGCAGATGTCGGCTCTCTCCTTTTATCATGTGGGTCTGGGGTTTTGATTCTGGGTTATCAGGCCTGGCAGAGAGCACTTTTTCCCACTGTGCCACCAGCCTAAGGGGCTTCATCTTAACACTTCTGCATTGGTTGTTCAGGAGCTGCTTGTGCACACCCACCTTCTATGGCACGAACAACTGGTCATGCTGCAGCTCTTGGTGTAAGCATCGAGGGACATGATGATGCTCCGTCATGGGCAAGCTGTACATGGCCTTGAGGCCTGGACACCGAGTCAAGATCTGGAGGATTGACACATCCGGCTGCACCGAGGGGAGTCAGAAGCAGCACCTGCCCTTGCAGAGAACGTCCAGGGCTCAGCAGACCCCACACCATACAATCAAATCACTTGGGAAAAGGGGGGAGACAGAACCCCTGTTCCAGACCTACCAGACACCATGGTCTTGTTCAAACCATTTCAGGAAGCCCATTGTGCATGGGAGGTCATGGTTTTTAAAGTTATCTTAAGCCAAGGCCACTTGCTATGCAGCCTTAGATTGGATCTGTTCTCCCCAGTTCTCTTCCGGGCTGGACATGCTTTCCCAGTGGCCAAACCTTCTCATGCAATCCTCACAACTTTCCAGGGCATGTCTGAGCCCCACTAACATGCCCATTTTACAGAGAAAGAAAACTAAGGCTGGGGAGATAAAAGATTTGTCCAGGGTTTCAGAGATCACCTTACCAAGAAAGTTGTAGAGGCAGATATCTCTGCTCTCTGCAATCAAATCATGCTGATTTTCCCAGATTTCTGTGCTCTCCTACCATTTACAGCCTACAGAAGGCAGGATCAGAAGGTACACATGGGGCTTGCCTTTTTCATAGACACCAATGGGGACCTCAAGACCTAGCTTCTATGTAATTCCCCTTTCTAAACCAGCTACTCCACTCCAAGAGAATTCCTGTTCCCAGCATTCTACAGATAGCACCAAGATGGCCGCCATAATGGGCCCTTGCTCCTCCTTAACCCAGGAGGCAGGCAGAGGCACAGTCCCTCCCAACTCCAGTTCACCTTCTTTGGGTAGAATAACAGCTGCCAGTCCATACTGTCTAGACAGCTCTGCCTCAGAAACATAGAACAGAAAATGCCGTAGGGTTTATTCTGCTCCAGGAACTGGAGTAAAAGCTATTGTTATTTATTTGTTTATTTCTTTATTCAGGAGGCAGCAGTCCTTGAAGCCAGAGCTAGCCTCAAATGCCCCATATGGCTGATGATGGCCCTGGACTTGCAATCCTCCTGCTTGCATCTCATGAGTGCTGGGAATTATGGGTGTGCCAGCACACCCAATCAATGTAAGCGGTCTCGGGGATCACATCCCAGGGCCCCACGAAGGCTGGACATGCACTCTCCCAACTGATCTATAGCCTTACTAATGTTAAGGATATATTTTATTTTGCCAAGCACACCCAAAACATAGTTTGAAATCAAACATCTGCGCTATGCTACATATGGTACACAATATACCAAAAGGTCAACACACCAAAAGCGAGCGATTTTACATGCTTTTGTCACCTCGTCTTCTAAGTCCACCCTCTGCAGCCCGTCTCTGGTTCATCTTCCCAGCTTCCCTGGGCTAATGGTTGCCATCCTGGAGAAGGCCGAGTGGCTATCTGAGTGGATGCCGGAGCTTCTGCTGGATGGCACGGCTGTTCTCCGCTAGGTGCTTGGAAGGAGGCTTACATGGGTGGGGCGGGGCTCCTCTCTAAATTCCCACAGGGGCAGACTTCTCTGACAGCCTGGGACTGACAGGAAATACCTGTTTGTCTGGCTATGAGAAAGCTCTCCCCTCTTGTTTCCTGCACTTGGGTAAGGTTGGGGGGTTTCCATGACATCTGCAGGGCCCAAAGCACTGCCTCTGGGGACCTGAACCCAGACCAGAACAATCTGAAACCTGGGGGTTTCTGGTGGGGTAGGGCTGGAGATGGAGGCTGACCCTCCCTCCGGCAGGACCAGCCCCTACAGGCAGCATGCTAGATGCCATGGAGGAAGGGGTTAAAATCACCATACCACCCAGCCAGCACAGCTAACAGGAAGAATGCCGCCCGGTCACACTGCCATTCTGAGCCGGGGTTTTCACCGAGGATACCGGCATCATTACTGCAGCGTCAGGCGTTAGAACATGTGAGGTAGTGAGCGCCGTCTCTCCAAAGTGATGCTACAGCTCAGCTAGCAATGGGCCCAGGCCACACTGAACAAATCCCACTATACACCAGTCCCCAGACTCACTATATTGCTATCTTCAGTGTGAGTTTTTCGTGGAGAGGGATTTTTTAACATTAAAAAGTACATATCTGCCAACACACCCCAGGTCACAGAGGAAGAAGGAACACAGGAACACAGCCTGGTTAGGCGGGGAGCCATGAGCCAATGACTTTCATAGTACTCCACTGATCACGCAATGTAGCCTTTTTAAAAACTAATTTTATGTCTATGAGTGTTTACCTACGTGTGTGTGTGCGCGCTTGTGTGTGTGTGTGTGTGCGCGCTTGTGTGTGTGTGTGTGTGCGCTTGTGTGTGTGTGTGTGTGTGTGCGCGCACGCGTGAGCGCCACATGCATGCCTAGTGCGTGCACGCGTGTGTGCGTGTGTGTGCGTGTGTGTGTGTGTGTGTGTGTGTGTGTGTGCGTGCGCGCGCGCACGCGTGAGCGCCACATGCATGCCTAGTGCCTGTGGAGGCCAGAAAACATCAGATCCTCTGGAACTGGAGTTACAGACAGCTGTGAGCCACAGGGTGGTTGCTGGGAACCAAACCCAGGTCCTCCACAAGAGCGGCAAATACTCCCAACCACTGCATTCTCTCTCCAGCTCCTGTAATGAATCCTTCAAAATCACTCTTAAAATGTTTATTGCTCAGGTGTATGTCTGTGTGCACATGTACATACTCACATATGACACACCTGTAGCCCGCCCCAATGCATCCTTTTCAGAGGCTACAACCCTCCTAGAAAGAAAGGATGCGGAAAGCTCCGAGACCACCGGCTGTGACGTTAACTGCCCTGTTCACCCCTGAGGCCGAAGGCTGGGCTTGTCTGGAGCTGGCCAGATGTTTCAAGCACAACTGAAAAAAACGCATTCATTATTTATGTTGAGGAAGCAGAAGTGGGTGTGGCTGAGGCCCCACGTTTGGCGACACCGATACCCGGCACCACAGGGAGAAGCAAACAGAAAACCGTGAATCGCCCTGTACAGCACTAAATACACAGATCTGTTCAGCCGCAGGACAGCCCTAGGAGGCAGGTCCTAGCCTCGGGCTCACTTCACCGATAAGGCAACTGAGTCACAGAGAGATGAATAACTTGCTCAAGGATCACACAGTCAGGGAGAGGCAGGCTGGGATTCAAACTCAGGCAGCCTGGCTCCAAAGCTTCCGGCCTTTTTGGCTACACTATCTGACCACGGCAGTAATAAACGCCAGGCGGGCATCCCAGTGAGTCAGCTGCTGAGGCAGAGGCCACTGGCACCTTCCTGGATGAAGAACCAATTGCTCTTGCATTAATGAGGGCAGTGGAAAGGGCAGAGGCAGGCCCATAGGTGGCGGGGAAAGGTGCCAGGTTGGGCAGGTAGGTCACTTAGACGGCCTGCAACCAGCCCACGCTAACCCCTGGGGTTAGAAGCACAGAGAACAGAAGAGCAAGCAGGCGCCCACCAGCTCTGCACTGTGTTCTCGGGACATTCCTGCGCACGGCCGGCAGGTACCCTGAGGACGGTGCTATCCAAGCTGTCCACAAGCGTGTCCCAGTCCCCCTCCAGGCAAAAGTGTCACTCTTTCCTTCTGACGTGTTGGGGTCTGTCCCTGACTTTCTGGGACAACGCCCTTACCCCTACCCTGCATGCTGACCTCAGCAGGAGGCAAGTGAAGACTGTTCCCTGCCCTTTTTATAGATGGGAATACAGAGGCTCATGGGACCGTGAGTCAGGCTGACCTTGTTCTGAGGTGCTGAGAACCAGGCTGGCTCTGGCCAGGCTGAGTCTGCTCCTGGTACTCAGCAGTCAGACCTGGGCCTCTGTGGGAGATGCACAGAATTAATAGCCATCAGCACAGCAACACATCAGCACAGCAACAGCCCTCCCAAGACACATGCTGCTCAGGCCGAGAGAGACACCAGACCCACGGATGGAGTACACCCTCATGTTCTGCACACAGCAAACGTCACCCAGGCATGCTGTGAGTGACCCTGGGAAGGCAAAGATAAACTCACTGTGCGGCAACCTACTGAGCGGAGTCAGTGTGGCTGGTGAGAGTGCCCCAGACTCACACTGGAGTAGACCAGGCACAGCTATTGGAACCCTGGGATCTGAGTGCACCATTCTATAAGACAGCCTGCCAGCATCCCTGAGCCTCCTTTAGGGACCGGCACAGCCTCTTCACTGCAGAAAGCAACAGGTGAATACTGTGGGCCTGCACTTCTACCCACAGATGCCAGCCAGCCAGCCCATGACCCAAATCTCAACTTCATGCCTCTGTTCGACTTGGTGAACATGAGTCAGGATAAGAGAGGCTCTGCAGTGTAACAGCCATACACACACACAAACACACACACACACACACACACACACCCCCATCTTAGTGCTTTAGACAAAAGTGACCGTGCTGTTCTTACCCATGTCCACTGTGGCCTGGGGGAAGCTCTGCTCGCTCTTCCCAGTCTGGGCTGATGGAATCCACAGAGGGAAGGACTGCGGCAAATTACAGGCGCTCTTAGAGAACGCCATCCTGAGGGTCACGGCTCTTTCTGCTAACAGCTCAATGGCTAACAAAAGTCACACGGCTTTACCTGAACTGAGGAAGGCGTAAAAAAACGTGATCTCACCTTGAGCCTGCTCAGTGGAGAGAACCAGAAGCAGACATGACAGAAGCTCGGAGACCAGTAGAGTATCTACTGTTGTTTTGTTGAGACAGGGTATATGTGGCAAGGTTGGCTTTGAACTTGTAATCTGAGGGAGGATGGTGCAATCCTCCCATCTCAGCACTCCAGAGGTTGGGATTGAGTTTCTTAACTATTAACATGTGGGAACTGATCATTCCTTGTCTGTGAGGGCTGTCCTGACACTGCATCCTGGCTTGTGGCCAGCAGTCACTCCCACTTCCAAATCATGGCAACCAAAACTGCACTGCCCAGTGTCCCTGGGGGGAGGGGCGGTGGGAGCTAACTTCCGTGTTCGGCGGCAAGAAGCAGAAGACAGAAAATGATGACATCACCCTTCCCCCACAAGATTCTTGCTCAGATCTGGCTGCAGTCATCTACCGATGACTCTACGGCTCAGGTCAACTGGTGTGGTAAACTGCCCGGCACGGGGCTGGTGTGTACCTTGGAGGACTCTGCGACAGGATGGTCGCATTGCAATTCTGCTGCTGGAACTGTGTCCAGAGTGAGAATGGGGATTTCTGTTCTGGGGGAAACCAGCTGGGCCCAAGGTCATCCTTTGCTGGGTGGGAACCCAAGGCTGGAAGGCTAGTTGCCATGTGTTCTGATGATTGGAATCAGCATGTGGGTAGTGATCCTGCCAGCCAGAGGTCACAGGCCCAGGAATGTGCTGACGCTCCCATGCGGGCAAGCATGGAAAGACAAACAAGCACCTGCCCAGGGGAGGACTCTCCACAAGACACTTGGTCACCCACAGCGCTGCAGCGACTGCCTGTGAGGTGGCATGAGAGCAGAGGCCACCTTCCTCCCTAGCATCCCACTCTCTCACCTTTCCCCTTCCGGACATTCTGAGGCACGTATGGTAATCTCTCTCTCTCTCTCTCTCTGGCTCAGCTCCAGAATCAGCAGACCTGGTTTCAGCTTCCATCTCCGCCTATGTGGCTTTGGCCAAGCACTCAACCTCAAAGCCATCGCCTGCACTTGTGCAGTCTGTATTCAGCATTAAGACAGAGGCCCAGCAGACGGGCGTGGAAGCAGGAACTTAATTCACGGAAGCTTCAATGAACTGGCATCCCACATGGCCCACACTCAGAGACATTTTGTAGTTGCTAGCATAATGGTGGTCCACCTGACCCTCAATTCCTCCACCCCAAATCATCAACAGAATTATGACAGTCATAGAAGAACTCAGACATACCACAGAAGACAGAATCTCAACTGAGGAATTCCATCAGGTTGGCCTATGGGCACATCTGTGAGGCATTTTCTTGACTGTTGATTGATGCAGGAGGACCCAGCCTACTGTAAACGGTACCATCCCTGGGCAGGTTGGCAGGCTGAGCAAGCCAGTAAGCAGTATTCCTCCATGGATGGCCTCTCCATCAGTTCCTACCTCTAGGTTCCTGCTTGAGCTCTTGCCCTGGCTTGTATGGTGACTCTAATCTGTAAACGGAAATAAACTCTTCCCTCCCCAAGTTGTTCTTCCTCCCTACAGAAAGCAAACTATGACATGACACTGTATGCAAAGTGTCCATCGGGGCCTCCCACAGCAATCACTGGATGAGGATTGCTCCCTATGATGACAATGACTTAATTTATAGCTTTGGTCCATGCCCTGTCACCAAAGCAACCAAAAGAAGCCCAAAAACTGCTTTGTGGGACTCAACAGGGATTAAATGAACAATTAGTGTAGAGGGTTTAGCACAGTGGGAAGGGCTCGACAAACATCAGAAATTATTCTTACCGACTTACAGGGCTTGGCCTGAATCCATTCCACAGCTCGCAGGAGGATCTCAGTACAATGTCTGGCCTTGAGGAAGGGCTCGAGAAACGTCGGCCATTGTTATTCACACAGAACTTGCAAGCCCTTCGGTGGGAATTCCACATCCTGGGTACCGCCTGTGTCTGATCTGTTCCTGGTGATTCTGTGCCTTTAAAGAATCTGGGGTCCATATGTGTACACAGTGGGGGAGAGAGCCAAGCCCCTCAGTCCCCTCTGCTCTTCCTAACTCCTGAAGTTGGTCCTCAGTTCTATGTTCACACTTCTGCACCCTGTCCGAATCTCTTCCAAGGGTAGCCTCCCCACACACACTTTCTAGTTGTTTCAGTGCTGTGTTCAGTTCCTTAAGATACTTTCCAAACAATACATTTTAATGGGCCCAAATTAAGCTTAAAATAAAGAATGGCCAGGTATGGCAGTGCCCTCACCTGCCTCTGACAACTGTGAACTGCAGCTGTGTGCTAGTACAGCTCATGATGTGCTTTGCTGTGCCAGATCCAGCAGCACAGTCGCCTGGGGCATGACAGCTGCTGAGACCCACACCCAGCCTCCACTGCCCACCAGCACCTGGACCACAGCCACTTGCATGGCCTTGAGAATCTCTCTCCCACGGCGTCTGAGCTCATCAGACCACGCCTCACACGGACACCAAAGGGGAGATCTTGGGCTACAGACAGACCTTAGTGGTAGAGCTAGCATGCTCAAACTTGCCCCACCCTGGGGGGCGGTGTGTACAGGTCTCCTAGAAAGCAGGCACAGAAGAGGCTAGCAGGACATAATGGGGCATGTCTGTCTTCTTGATGTGTACTAGAACCATCAAGTAAGCCTGATAGTGAACAAGGATGGAGAACCAGTGGAATGTCTGGAAAATCAGTCAGTCTGAAAAAGACCCCCTCGGCCTTTTCTTAGGGAACATCCAGTTGTTTCCCTAAGTAGAATCGGCAAGCAAGCCATGGGTAAGGACAATAGGTCAGGAGGACCAAGTATGACAACAACCGAGGAAGGACACATGAGCACACACCTACATACAGTAAACCTGCACAAACCTGCCAGTGCAACCCAGGAACATGCTATCACCCTGATAATCCTGTGAGTACACGCACTGACTACACAGCTTTCCGAGATGCCTCCTCACCAATCCTCCCGGCCTCCTCGCTGCAAGCACGTCGTTTCCAACATGTGGTTGTTCATTACTTTGGGCACAGGCCACCATCACTAGTATTTGTTTAACTTTTCTTTTTCCCTTAAACTCACTCATTTTTAAAAATACTGAGGGGAGAGGCCAGAGGTCAACTTTATGGAGTTGGTTCTCTCCTTCTACCTCATGGGTCCCCGAGGATAGACTCTAGGTCACTGGGGTTGCAGGCAAATGCCTTGACCACACTGAGCCATCTTGATGGCCTAGATTTACCCACTTTTTAAATACACTGTACATCTTTACCATAGAACAAACATAAGTATTCGTGCCACACAGAGATGTCCATAAAATCAAGAATAACTGTCTGGGTGCGGCAGTTTACAACTGGAATCTGGCACTCAGGAGGCTGACACTGGAAGATCATGAGTTCAAGGCCAGCCTGAACTATAGAGAGAGACCTTGCCTCAGGAAACCAGGGCCTGGGTGTAGCTCAGTACTACAACATTGCCTAGCATGTCCATGGCCCTGGGTTTGAACCTCGGTATCAGAAGAAGAAATAAGAAAGAAAAAAGAAAACAGAAGAAGGAAGAGGAGGAGGAGGAGGAGGAAAGAAAAAAGGAACATCAAGTATAACCAAAATTAAACCACGATTAAATCTCTTGTGCACTGCTTCCTGCAGAAGTCTGGGATTCTGAGGCCTGCCTTCCCCAAGCCTCACTGTGGTTTCTGAAAATGAATGTCACACTCACACTTTAGAAGCCATTCAAGGGGCTGAGAGTGGGCTCCATGGTGAAGAGCACTTGTTGCTCTTGTGGAGGACCTGGGTTCAATTCCCAGCACCTAAATGGTGGCTCTCAACTATCCTAACTCCAGCTCCTGAGCACCCGACCCCCTCTTCTGATCTTAGCAGGCATCAGGCATGTATGTGGCACACATACATGCATGTGAGCAAAACACTCATCCACATAAGATAAATTTTAAAAATAATTTTTTAGAAAAGAAGCCATTCAAGGTGTGCAAACATAAGCCTACTGGTTCAAGTTCCAGTGCTGTGCAAAAAAGAGGAGGAGGGCTGCTTCTCCATAGCAGGCCCTAAGGCAATCAGGGCCACATCCAAGCATGGTCTAAAACCCCCTGGGTACCACCTCTTGAGGGTCCTTAGCTGGGTCTGCCAGAAAGGACAGCAGCAGCACTGAGAAGGAACAGACATTCGATTGTGGTCCTGGGTTACGGGGGCAAGCCCCATTGTTAACTCGGTGTCTCCTGGCAGAGGCTTTTCCTGGGGAAGCATGAACACACTTCTTAAATAAGCCAAGCCTAGCTTAGTTTTTTTTAAAAAAAAAAAAAAGGGGGGGGAGGGAGGCAGTCTCCTACGTCCAGGAGCACGGCGAGGGGGGCCCTTGCAGGGGTGTGGGTGCCCCCAATACAGCCGCACCCCTGAAGAGTCTCACTCATCGTAGATGATTCTTCACAGCTGGAGATGGAGTCTTCCCCTCCATGGATCTCCCACCCACTGTGTTCTCTGGCACCTCCTTAGACTGTACAGCCATCTGGGGGAGCAGTACAGGGAGGGACGCAGGAATCATAGTCTGAGCCCTCCAGGTAACAGTGTCATGTCCCTCCTCACTCCCTCCTACGATGGGGCGTCAACAGACCCGACCTTTCGGGCCTCAGGAGTCACATCTGCTGCGGTATCTAAGATTTTAGTAGGGTTACCGTCAGAGACCAGGATGCCCTAGCAGCCCCCCCGCCATGAGGCTGGGGACCTCCACAACCTTGCAAAGGTGTGCACGGTGGAGAGGGGTGGCCCCCTTCCCAAAATGCGTGACCGAGAGGTTGGAGGACCGAGCACCTGCTGGCCTTAAGGGACAGCTTCAGAGCTCCTGTCCCAAGGCAGACAGAAACGTCCCAGAGCACTTAGGGTATAAAGCTCTCATGACACAAAGCAAAGACAAACGGCGCATTTTAAACTCTCTGTGCAGGTGACGAGGCTGACGTTCACAGCAGGGCTGGATGGCGCCACAGCTCTAACCCACTCATTCACACTGTCATTAGGTTCTCAACCCTCCTGATGCCTCACATCGAGGTGACCCCAACCATAAAACTGTTTTCTTTGCTACCTCATAACTGTAATTTTGCTACTGTTATAAATCTTAACATAGGCATCTGTGGTTTCCAAGAGTCGTAGCCCTATGAAAGGGCTGTTTGACACCCAGATGGCTGTGACCCACAGGTTGAGAAACACTGCTTTAGCAGGTCGATGAGCAGGGCTGTGAGCGCCAACACATTCAGGGGTACACCGTAGGCCCTCGGTGTAGCATCCTTGTCCAAAACAGATTTCTCTTCCGTGCTCTCTGAAAGGCACGTGGGATGTGTGTGTGTGTGTGTGGGGGGAGATAAGAGATAAGACACCACCAGGAAATCTGGCTGTGGGAAGTTCAAGGAATTAAAATCAGGTAGACCCTCTCCCCAGAGGCAAACCCGGAGCCCTGCACCCCACTGCAGGCCTGTCCAGGATGCAGCTGTTACGCAAGAGACAGGCCCATCCTGGGAGCTAGGCCGCAAAGCACTCAAGATGCAAATGGAGCTTGGCCACTGGCCCATGAGGTCCCTATAAACCAGAGGGAAGCGGGGAGGACACCCCTCATGTACTAAGGGCAGAGTTCAAAAGGTTTAAACGAATTTGCTACAAAAGGAGGCTTGGGAATAAGCATATGGTATCCAGAAAAGGAAGCACTTTCACACTGTTCCCTCTGGCTTCTGAGGCCAGGCTAGGAAACAGGTTTTATTAACCAAAATGGGCACCCTGCCTTTAAAATAATTCCAGAGTTGCTGGGTGGTGGTGACACACACCTTTAGTCCCGGTGCTCCGAAATCAGCGGCAGGTGGATCTCTGAGTTCGAAGCCAGCCTGGTCTACAGAGTAAGTACCAAGACAGCCAAAGCTACACATAAAAACTGTGCCTCTAAGAAAAATAAATTAATAAATAAAAGTCCAGAGGCTGCAGTGAGAGCTCAGTCAGTAAGGTCCCTAGCACCCAGATGAAAACTGATTACAGGGGTGGTGTACGCTTGGAATCCCAGCACTGGAAAAGCAGACAGGAGAATCCTTGGGGCCCGTTGACCAGCCAGTCTAGCCAAATCAGCGAGCCTCAGGTTCCAGTTAGAGACCTGTACCAAAAGACAAGGTGGCCGGCCTCTGAGGAACACCACCCATGGTTGACCTCCGAACTCCCACACCCATGTGCACCCACATTCAATCCTAACAAGCAACCGCCCCTCAGCCCCCAGCTTTGAAGCAAGTTGTCTGTGCCTGGTCAGCACAGCTATGAGAATGCCTAGCTGTGGACTGACACAAACTCTGGCTCCACAAGGCCTGCGTGGCAACGGAGAAATGGCCCTCTGAGGCCTTGTGACTCTGAACTCAATGACTGAAATACCCAGTCGGCAGTCATGTGTTACCAAGTCTGGGCCAGCTCCCCGGACGACAGGCACTGTTCTCGGGATTGTGAAGCTGGAAGGGACCCTGCAAGTGCACCTATGAAGGCTTACGAGAGGACTGTGTCACGGAGGGGGGGAGGGGAAGGGGAGGGAGAGACCAGGAACTAGGCCCAAGGTCTCATCATATCATGGGGATGGTACCCTGACTACCCTGGACTCCTGGGCCAGGATGCCCACTACCCTTATCCCTTGCACTTTCCTCAGGTTACAGAAATCCACAGACACATGCAGAGCGTCACACAAAGACATACTCCCTGGAAAAAAAAAAAAAAAAAAAAAAAGAGATGGAATGGGCAGGGGGACAAAGAAGTGATAAGGTTACTACACACTCCATTCCTTACCTGCCCCTCTATGACTAAAACACAAGCCTCCAGCAGACACGGTTTCTAAAAGCCAGCCCAACTTCTCAAGCGCCTTTCCCAGCCCAGCAGGTTAAAAGCCTCCAGGTTTGTGCACAAATCACACCCACTCGGAACACCTGGGCCTCCACCCCATGGCTGCCCGTCTGCCCCGCCCTCACCCCCACCCCAGCAGCTCCACTTACCCAGCTGTGCCCACCAAGACACCTCTGTCGTCTCCCTCACTTGGGCTGCTGTGCTCGAGTGGGATCACCTGGGCACCTGCTCGTGGGCAGGGCGGGGACATGGCTGCCTACCGGACACCGGGAGCCACCCAGCGGGCCACAATGAGTCAGAGGCCAGGGTCCAAAATCAGTTTCCTGGAGGGCCTGTGACGCCACCCAATGGCTCAGGCATGGCTATCAGGGCTCAGACAGGGCTGCCAACCGGACACGGAAAACACGGCTCCATCAAGATCTTTTTTTTAAAAACCGCAAAAGTGCCAGAAATCCTTTCCTCTTGTTATTACTTTTATATGTAAATTAAAAGACCTGTTCGCTCATGTCTCTGGAATGCCGATATCAGTTCCTCAGCTGTCTCCAGGAAAACATTAGATTAGCTCTGCTGGAGTCAGAAACAACAGGGCTCAGGCCCCTGGTCCATGTAAGAACACTTGGCCAGGCATGTGACTGTGGGTGAGTTGTCCCTTTCACTTTTTATGACTAGGATTGATAGACTTCAAGATTCCCAGCTACTGCCACCTGCTGTTCCTTCCCACACTCAGAGAGCTTCAACTTCCAGGCTCTCACACCTCTGGATTCCTGTGTGTGTGGCCCCACCCCCACTGCAGGAAGACCCACACAGTCCTTGCACAAAATCTGGGCGGCTGCTTTGCCCTCAAGTTCAAGTCTTTGTCCAAAGGCCTCCCTCACGTTTCCTGAAGCTCTCTGTATCCGTGTGTGTGTGTGTGTGTGTGTGTGTGTGTGTGTGTGTGTGTGTGCGTGCGTGTGTGCGTGTGTATGTTCATATGGGTACATGTGGAGGTCGGATGGTCAACTTTGAGTGTCCTTGGGCAGGGGTGGGCCATTCACCGTGCTTTTTGAGACATGGTTCTCGCTGATCTGGGGCTTGTCAAGTACGTCACGTTTGTTGGTCTGTGAGTGGAAGGGATCCTACTGTTTCTGCCTCTAGAGACAGAGACTGGGACTGTAACAGCCAGCCTACCACATCCAGCTTTTCGTATGTGGGTACTGGGGACGGAACTCAGGTCTTCATGCCTGCACATCAAGCAACTTAACAATGGGGTATCTTCCCCATATCCCACCTGTACTTTTTCCCCTGGCTGTCAGACTGAGTTAGGGGGAGGAGCCCTGTTCATAGATCCCAAGTTTGCCCAGGCCTCTGCTTCAAACCAAGCAGCCACTGAAATCCACATAGGGGCTGGCAAGATGGCTCAGAGAAGGAAGATACTTGCCGCCAAGCCTGAAGCCTGAATTTGATCCCAGGAAGCCACATGGTGAAAGGAAAGACCCAACTCTCACAAGTTAACCTCCGACAGCCACACCTACCCTGCGGCATGCAGGTTCTCTGTCTCTGTCTATCTCTCTCTCTCTCACACACAGAGACAGACAGACAGACAGAGATGCACACACACTGATAGATAAATGAATGAAAACAACACACAGTCCATGCGGATAACAACTGTTCCAAGTGGAAGGGACACAAGCAAAGGGCCTCAGGACTGCTAAGGTTCTCTCTCCAGACACACAAGAACACGGTGCCAACTGTGCAACCATGGCTCTCTTAAAGGGAATAAAATGGACGGCAGAACCTTGGTCAGCTGAGGCTAGAGGTGCCTTGCTTTTTCACTTCCCAGCAGCAGGCAAAGCCTTCAGCTCTGCTAGTGAGTATCACCAGTGTGACTCCACTCTTGCCGGGCCCATTATCTCCTCCCCAAGCTTCCCTCCCTCCTCAACAAACCCCATAATTAAAGTTTAGGGTTGGGATGTTTTTATGCTGCTGCTCTTTAAGTACATGACAACACAGAAGGAAGGGTTATTTAAATCCAACTTGCAAAGGAAAACCGGCATCGTTAAAAGGGCAAAGCAAGAACACATTTCCCTGGGTTTTAGGTAACTCAGGGTCACTTCGGAGAAACGAGACAGAAAAGGTGGGATCCTGAAGCAGGGTAATAATAACGGCCTGCTGGGTTTTACTGTGGCTACTACCTTCCACACCCAACTTACCCATGACGCTCCGTCTGTGAGAGAGACGGCCTTCAACGGTAGGAAACACAAAAGAGAATGGGAAAGACTACAACCGGATATGGATGAAGAACAGACCCACGGCCTGACAAAACATCAGCTGTATTTCAACAAGGAGAGACATCTCCAGCCTATCTCTCCTCCTCCTCCCGCAGGGGCCAGAGTCCCACTTCCTCCCACCCTCTCTGGTCCTCCTCACCCGGGTATAAGTCTGTACTGACATGGGAGTCCCTCCTATGACGGCAGTGATGGGTTCTCCTCCTCCCGAGATGATACCTGTGGGACCTGCTCCTGAAATGAGGCTACCCACAGGAGATCACATGCCCATGAAAACCAGGCTTCCAGCGGTGAGATCTCCCACCCGTCCCATGGCGATGCTACCCAGCCTGGCATGACTTGGCCAGACATATAAGACAGAGTTGTATTGTTTGTCCTATTTTACCAAGAGACCAAGGCCCTGCGCCTGAATGTTTGCAGCGTCACAGGGAAGACTCCCCGCTCCCACACCGCCGCTTCCTAGCAAAAAGAATAGTTTCGTGGACAGAAGTACAGTTTGGTGAGCTGGAGAGATGGCTCAGCACTTTAGGGCACTGGCTGTTCTTGGAGTCCGAGCTCTAGCACCCACGTCATGGCCCACAACCATCTGTAATTCCAGTTCAAGGGAATCCAGTGCCCTCTTCTGACCCCCACTGGCACATGGCAGGCACATACATATGTGCAGGAAAAAATACTCATACATATAAAATAAAATGTTAAGTGCAGTTTTGTCCAGGTGTGGTGGCACTTGCCTTTAACCCCCACGCTCTGTGAGTTTGAGGCCAGCCAGAGCTACATAGTGAGACCCTAGCTCAAAAACAAGCAAACAAAACACCAAAGCAAAACAAAACCAGAATGCAGTTTTCACTTGTATTATACATTTTATATAAACATAAAATGAAGTCAGCTCTTTTAGTTTATTTGTTATTTTTAGAGAGAAGGAAGGAAGGAAGGAAGGAAGGAAGGAAGGAAGGAAGGAAGGAAGGAAGGAAGGTGAATTAGGCGGTGCATGTCGACCTGGCTGATTTCCTGTGGAGGCCCAAATATTCCCAGAGGTAGCCCCAGAACTGGATCCCCTACCCCATCTCAAACCTGTCTTTAAAGGGGCATAAGAAGCAGAGAGTAAGAGCTGACAGCTGGGGTTCCAGTCCCAGCCTGACCACCAACTACCACTGGGTGGCCTTAGACACGACTGGGCGGTTCACTGAGGCCTCAACTCTGTCATTTTTCCACTGCGACATACAATGGTGCTCATTAGTTCACAGTGTTTCCTGAGGCCTGAGATCAGGATGTCAGACAGGCCACACACAGTCAACCGTGCAGAGTGCTAATTGGAACTGAAATGATGAGGGGATTAGGCAAGGTTGGCAAATTCCACACTGATGCTTTCAACCAATTGGCATGTTTAACACAAGGTCACTTCTGTCTCCCTACGTGAAATGCACTGTCCAGCTAAGACAAAAAAAGTAGTTTCAAAAGCCAAGTCTTTTTGCCAGTGCCACCTTCCAGGAATTTAAACCTATTTTCCAAAGCCTTAGTTAGTTCTTCCTTGTAGATGAGGTTATCATAGCCTGAGATCTGTTCCACCTCCTACTGATCCAAAATTTCAACGCAGGTTAGAAGACTCATAGCAGGTCTGCTTACTGGTCTCAGAGTCTGGGCTTTACCTAACTCACGGCTCTCTTCCTGCAACGGTACACATGTCTCTTATTCAAAATGTTCTAAAAACTGTGAAAGATCCCTCCCCCGACAACCCCCTGATTTAGAAGTGTCAATAACTGAGCCCAGAGAAAGGGAAGTGGCTTGTCCAGCATGACATGGTCTCGGGGCTATGACACCGGAGAAAAACTGTGCCAACAGATGCCCAGTCTTCCCTAGGGGAGTATGGTGCTGGGTGCACTGGGCAGATGCCAGCTGCAGAGCAATGCAAAGGTGAGCTGAACAGGGATGCCAGGAGGGCCAGACTGCCTGTCCTGGGTCGGCTGCTGCCTGCAGCGTAGCTCACCCAGAACCACAGCCTCTAGAAGACCCGAGTTTAAAACTGCTTTTGTAGATGCTTCATGAGTTTCTATTTTGAAGCCACCCACTCCTAGCTGTTGCTCACACCCTCCCAGCCGCTTCCCTCCTCCCCAAGTGCAACCTAACTGCTTGTCAGAGCCCGCCGTCTGTCTGTGGGCAAAGGAGTCCCATCAGGTGGCTGACCCCAGTAAATAATTAAAGGGTGAGCCCACAGCCCTCGTGGAGGCCTATTGAGAGGGGGGAGCCCTGCTAAATTAGACATGGGAGGGAGGCAGCTAACAGCTTAACAACTGCTTCCTCAACAGATGGTGAGCAGAGCACAGCCCACAGAGCAGCCTGCCAGGGGCAAGGCAGGGCAGAGCCAGGAGCCTCGGTCTGGCAGGCAGGACCATCTTCATAGCATGAGACCCCGCAACGCACTCTTTCCCTGGATGCGCTCAGTGATGACTCTGAGATCTGCACCACTCCAGCAAACCCACGACCCCTCAGGACTAAAATGACACACAGCCCTTTATTTCCCTTTCTTTTTTTAGTGGGAGGAAACCACCGACTAGAAAGTAAAATTTCCCAAAGTACCAGCCTTTTATGGGCGGGGTAAGAGGAAAAAAAAAAAAAAAAGTCGGGTTCCGTCTCATCTTCCCACCGAAGGGAAGCACATGATGGTGATTTGTGCCCGTGTGTATACGCAGCCCCACATGGGAACGACACACACGGGTGCTTTGTGAGATATGTCTGGGCCAGGCATGGTGGCACACACCTGAAATGCCAGCGCTGGGGAGGTGGCAGCAGGAGTATGGAGACCTGGAAAGTAGAAACGACTTGTCAGATCCTATCTCAATGGCAGTGTGCTTGTGAGGCTGTAGGTTCAACCCTCAACACCACTAAAAACCAAAAGAGTGAAAACTGCTGGGGCCAGGTATGGTGGTGGTTCACGCTTCTAATCCTTAGTCAGAGGGGGACACAAGAACTAAAAAGGTCAAGGACATCCTTGGTCACACCAAAGCTTTGAGGCAGCCTGAGCCTGGCCAGACGTGGTGACGCTTTCATAATGCCAGCACTTGGAAAGCAGAGGCAGGAAAATCTCTATGAGTTCAAGGCCAGCCTACTCTACATGAGGAGTTCCAGACAAACAAACAAACAAACAAAAGGCTGGGGGTATAGCTCAGTTGCTAGGGTGTTTGTCTAGCACAGGCAAAACCCTGAGTTCGATCCCAAGCACTGCAAAACTGAGTCGTGATGGTGAATGCCTGTAATCCCAGCACTCAGGAGGTGGAGACAAGGATCAAAAGTTCAAGGTCATCCTCAGCTACACACTGAGCAGGGCCAGCCTGGGCTACCTGAGATCAGCACTCACTTATGAGAGAAAGGGCTTTGTGAAGCCCTGGATGAACTCTATGGCTGTTCTCACCTGGGTTTTTGAGTAGAACTTGTGAGTGTGTGTCACAGTGCACACAGAGATCCTAGAAGACAACTTGTAGGACTCAGCTGTCTGCTTCCACCATGGAAGTCCACAGACTGGCAGACACGGTGACAAGTGCCTTATCTGGATGAGCCCATCTCGCCAGCCCTCACCTGTGTTCTTAATGATGAGGCCAAAATAGCTTTACATTTCACAATCCAACGATACTTTCCATCATACGTGAGCTGGCCTGTTACACACCATCACAGGGAACAGCACCAAAATGACTTGGAAGATACGAACAATTGCCAGCATTTGGGCAGCATTACCGTGTGCCTGGCGTATTACATTGAGGGAGAAAAGGCGGGGTGATTCCCGCAGCCGCCCAGACTTGCTGGCCTCTCACCTGAGCTCAGCAGCTGGAGTTTCACAACTGGCATCTTCCACACAGAACCGAGAGGGTGGGACAGGGGGTGGGGGGATGGGGGAAGGAGCCAGGCTGCCGGGGATTTTAGTCTACAGTCTACAGGAACAACCGAAAGGGAAGAAGAACAAAAGGAAGACGAATGAGAAAGCGCAGAGGAGGAAAAGGCACGTGGAGCCACACAGAGAACACAACGCTCCCCCTCAGAAACACGGGTGCTCTGGCGTGTGCCCTTTGGCAGCCCTCCCACGTGTGCCCCTCTGCAGAAAGGCGAAGGAAAGCAGGAGGGAAGCCCAGATCAGGACATCCCAGAACGCCAGAACAGGTGCTGTCTTCTTGGAGGGTAGTCTGCAGCTGAGCTCCCACGTGGTGTCTGCACACCCTTCCTTCAGGTCAGCATGGTGACAGGTCCGGCTGGGGGGGGGGTCCCACGGTCATCCCTGGTTCCACAGGCCTTGAGAAGGTACATGCTGTCAGGCAGGACACACAATTACCAACAGATGTGCCGGGAACATGAGGAGGCATCGCTGTGTGGACCAGAGCTCTGAGGGCTCCCTTGCCTTGAGTGTCTGTACTCTTTGGAGCTGCCTGATAGCTCAGGTCTGATGCAACAGAGCTTCTTGCGGCACATCTTGATTAATGTCGGTTCCTGGAAGCTAGGAAAATTGCTGCAGCATTGATGGTAACAGCCAAAGGCTGGAAACACCCTAAACATCCATCAAAAAGGAGATTAGCTTGGGGGGGGGGGAGCCTGGACTGGAAGGGCTGCAGCATGAGGACCATGTCAAACACACAGTGCCAGGCCAGCCAGCACTACATGGCAAGAGCCTGTCCCCATATACAAAATTCCCGAGGCAACATGGCAGAGGCACAAAGAGGAACGAGTATCTAGCCGTTAAAAAAAAGAACAGAATGACAGGCTTGGTGGTGCACACCTTCTAGCCCAGTACTTGGGAGGCAGAGACAGTCAGAACTTTGTGAGTTCAAGGCCAGCCAGGTCACCACGGGGAATTCCAGACTAGCTGGGGCTACACAGTGAGACCCTGTCTCAACAACAACAACAAAAATCGAACTGAAAAAATAGGGGGAGATGAGATAGCTCGGTGGGTAAAGGTACTTGCCACCAAATCAATCCCCAGGACCCACATGGCAAAAGGAGAGAATCAATGCCTTTCAGTTATCCTCTGATACCTGTGCACACAGGTGCTTGCACGCGCGTGTGTGCACACACACACCATGGCATGGCATCTGTGAACACGCACAATAAATAAATAAATGTAATAAAATTAATGTAAAAAATGTCAAGTGTGAACGCCTCTGAAAAGGGAAAGTGGGCGGGAGGGAGGCGGGGCGGGAGGCGCCACTGCAGTTGGGAAATGTATACACGAAGGAGGTTTCCCCTTTTATTCTACAGCCTTCTACAACTTCCCAGTGTCTTCTACTCCGTGCATAAATAGCCTACGTTAATTATGTATATATGCCACAAAACAACACACAGTGGCTGGCAATTTCCAAAGAGCGTTTCAGCGTCGCAGAACAGGAAAGTAACCAACCATCAGTCTCCCCATTTACAGCTGAGGCTGCAGCCCAGGGGCTGAGCGCCCTGGTGGCAGAGACGGTAGTGCATGTCTACCACCCCTGCCCTTGAGAGGCGCCAAGACTCGCTGCAGGTTCAAGTCCAGCCTGGTCTGTACAGTGAGCTTCAAGCTAGCTAGGGCTACACATTGAGAACCTACTGAAGAAGAACAGAAGAGGAGGACGGGGAGGAAGAGGGGAGAAGGGAAGGAGGAGGGGAGGAGGGAAGGAGGAGGGGAGGAGGGAAGGAGGAGGGGAGGAGGAGGAGAGACAGTGGGGAGATGGAAGGGATGGCACACCCTTTAATTTAATCCCGGCCCTTGGGAAGCAGAGGCAGGGGGATATCTGAGTTCTGGGCTATGTAGGCCTACACAGTGAGCCTGTTTCGAACGACAACAAAAAGGCCATTCAGCGTGGAAGTGGTAGATTTGGAAAGAGAAACCACATCTCCAACGCGTAGGTCTGTGTTCTCAACTTCCTACTTTCTCTCCAGCAGAGACTCCGGCTGCTGACATCCAATTGATCTGGCCTGGTCAAACCCTTCTGTGGCCGCATCCCTTCCCAGGCTGCAGCTGCACCCGGAGCAGGCTGAGGAGGGAAGGGGCCCACACGCCCCCGAGAGAAGTCAGGACACAGTCATGGTTAAAGCACCCAAGTGAGAAGCCAGGAGGACTGTTGCCTCCAGGAGCGAGCACATGGACAGTGGGGTGGGGGTGGGGAACATGCCCATACCCAATCCTGACACTGGGCACTGCCAGAGAGCACAGTCATTCCTGTGTCCTCAGCAGGGATCCCGCCAACAAACCACAGCCTAGCAAGCAAAGTGGGGACCAGCGTGCACGAACTGCCCACTCTGCAATCATAACCACATTTTGGCAGTCAAAAATCACCCTTATGCCTACATGCCAGCAACCAGGCAACTAAACAGCCTCAGATGCCAAACCCAAGCCTGTGGTGACGACCGGGAGCCAAACCACCCTGGTTAAATGCTCCTGTCAGCATGTTTACATTGAAGATAAACCCTGAAGAGCTGTGCAGATCATAAAACCCCAGGCCAGGGGGAGCTGAGAAAACAGGATGGTTTTCTCCTGCAGTAAAAACCCACCACTGTGCCCGCTTCATTTATCGGTGGCCAGAAAAAACTCAGCCCAAATCTTAATACTTAATACCTAGTTAGCAAATGGTAACAAACTTAAGTCCAAACAGTCTTTTCAACAAACTCTATCCCAGGGCCAGACATGGAAGACGTTCCAAGGATAACTGGAATGACTGCCATTTGGAAAACGCACTTGGAACCACAGACGCTGATGTTCACCAGGCATGTGCCGCTGAGGACTCTCTACACAGGCCCTCCTTAATCCTCCAAGAGCAGCTCATATGATCCCATCTTACAGAGGAAGAAACCAAGGCTCCAGGGTGAAAGAACTCATCCCAGATTTCAGAACTAAGGCAGATAGGCCAGGCTAGTTCCACAGCGCCCTCCACCCACTCCACAGGACACTACCCTGCCTGAAGGAGGTCCCCCTCCACAGCACAGCGCATGTCCTCTAACCCCGGTTTAAAGCAAGGTAGTGAGGGCCTGTGCCTTACCACTTACCGAAGCCCATCCAACAGAGCCCCAGAAGGAGGCTTCCCCGGGGTGCAAGCCAAGCAGGCGGAGGTAGGAACTGGAGGGTGGGGAATACAGTGGTTCCCAGGAGCTCCAAACATCTGCCTATGCGGCATGCCGGGTGCTGGGCTCAGGTCAGGGGCCTGGGGACTCTGGATACACAATGACACCAGGCCAGAGTCAGAGCCTGGCAGAGGAGAAGTCACAGGTACCCCCCTATCTGCCAGAGCAGGTACCTTGCGTCAACTGTCCCCCCTCTTTGAGGCAGGACTCCCTGAAGTAACGCCCTTCTGGGCACCTATGTGTCCAAGTCTGGCACACACTAGATGTCCAGTAAATGTTTACCAGGTACCACCATGACCCTCTGAGAGGTATGAAGGACAGAACCCTCCTTGGAAGTGACACATTGCAGGACCCCAATGCTGGAACAGACCAAAACAACTGGAACCTCCTCCGCAGTCTGCTTCCCAGAGAATGTATCTCTCCCCAAACGGCCAACCCCTCACCGTGAAGCAAAGGGGGCCTCATCTACAAAAAGAACACACATGGCTGAAAGCCTATGCCCAGCTTCCTACATGGCGAGGGATGGAGACCTTGACGTTGGAGGCCCTGCCAGGAGGCCACAAAGGGCTGTGTGTTAAAAACGGACCTTTCACAAGCCTATCCTTTGAAGGCCCCTTCCTGTAGGCACACAATTCTACAGGCACTGCATGGCGGCACAGCAGAATGCGGCCATGCTTTGTGAGTGAAAACGCCTGCACTGAGAGCAAGGGATGCAAATGCTTTACGGAGGGGCATATGCCAGCAGATCTCTTCTACGCCGACAGCACAGCAAAGTAAGGCCTGCAAGAGTTGTTAGCGTGACAAGGCAGGGCCCACACAGGAATAGACATGGCAAGTCTCAAAAAGGAGCTATCCAGAGCCGCAGGCCTAGCACCCTCCCTGCTCAGGAACTTGGGACAGGAAAGAAAAAGGAAACAGAAGATACCCAGTGAGACAGGAAGAGCTCCAGGCGGTGAGGAGAGGCAACCTCAAGCCTGAGGCAGCAGAAAGCAGCCCAACTGCTGCAGACAAAGACTAGGGGTACACACCAGGACACCAAGCAAGAGCTTGAGAAGCTAGAGCATTGATATGCTAGAGGGGTATGGCTCTCTCCTGAGGGCATCAAGAGAAGCACCTAAAAGCTGCCCACCCATCAACAGTCACCTCCTTTGGTGCCGCAACAAGGAAAGCCCCATGCACAATGCTGACAAAAGTGCTACCCTCAGCTGAAGTACACGCAGGTGCTCCGGGCACAACGAAGCCTCAGGTTGAGACCCACAGATCCTCAGAGGGCAGGGCTTATGGCTGCGTGGTCTTTTCCAGCAGTCAAAGGCCACTTCCTGAGAACAAGCACAGTAACTAGGCAAAGATGGCGGATGTGGTAGCAGGACAGTGGAGGGTTGGGGTATGCTGGGACCCCACCCATGCTTGCACACCTCAAGAATTGATACCTGGTATTCTGAGTGGGCTGAGAGGGCGCGGACACCCCACGCTACAATCTTCCTTCTTAAAAGCGACAGAAACGGGCTGGGAAGATGGCTGAGCTTGGGACGAGCTCTTGGTGCACAACCATGAGGACCAGAGCTTGAACCCCCAATACCCATGAGCCTTTGGGAAGGAGAGATAAAGAGTTTTGAGAGGAAGAAACCGGAGAATCATGGGAGATGCTGGCAGCCTATGTAGCCAGAACAGTGAGTTCGGGGTCTGGTGAGAGATCCTGTCTTAAGGAAATAAGGTAGAAGAGTAGAATGCCCATGTCTTCCTCTGGTCTGTACACGCGTGCACAGTCACTCCAGACACACACACAAGCACATACAGCGTAGGTATACACATGTACAAAATGGCAGAAATGCCATCACTTTCTCCTCCACAACTCACCTCAAACCTGGGCCTGAGGTCAGTTCGCCTGACAGCAGGCTCTGAGAGAGAGGTTTGCCTGCCTACAGGACATTCACAGAGTAGGGTTCAGGAAAGAGGCCTGGCCAGGGGAGGCTGAGACTAGGGTGCACCCCAGGCCACAGATAACCCTGTGGAGACCTTTGGAGCAAGACAGGCTGTCTGGGCTGTTTCTGGATGGGATGGAAGTCCCTTGGAGAAGACATTCCCTTTGGCTAATGGGCGAGAAGCCATCAGTAGCTGGTGCCCACAGAGCAGCAGACAGGAAGCACGCTCCTGAGAGGTCTGTAGCCTGCACAGCGAGCCCTGCCTCTCTGAAGGGTTCCCCAAGCAGCTCCTGGCTACAGCAGAGCATCCGTCCAAGGATCTCAGAAAGACGCCACACATGGAGTACGGAGGAAGAACACTGCCACTCACAAAGGAGCTGACAGGATCTAATGTTCTCAGTCCTGGTTTTAGATTATTTTTAAGAACACATAATTTCACTTCAAAAGAAAAAAAAAAAAAACCTGTCGACAAGAAACCTGTCGACAAGTTGCTCTGTGAAATTTCCATTTTCCTCCTCATCATGCTCAAGCTCCTACTTCACACACCTGAAAAAAAAAATCTATTTTTTGATCAGTAGATTCAAGGCACGTCACGTGAGCAGATATTCACACTGAGCTAGGGGCCAGGTCTTGGCAACAACACAGTGGGGACAAAATTAAACCTGAGAAACGACTGCCACATTAAACTCTATGAAAATCCATCCAAAACATTTCTACATAAATATGGCATGATTCTCCTGACAGGAGAAATGCAAGTTTACCAAAGGAAGCCTGACAGAAGGAAATCACCAACCAAGTGTGACCACACAGGCCT
>REGO01000004.1:5895765-5915556 GCA_010120015.1 Rhombomys opimus
CCCCAGAGTAAACCTCAGCATTTCCACCTGGGTGTTAGAATAAGAAGCCAAAGAGGATGTCAGAAACTAGTATCTACACAGTAGTAACTGCAGATTTGCACTGGCAGCATTGATTGGGGCGGCTTTGCTTTCCACAGATGTAAGGCAAGCTACCTACCGGACTGCGAGGTCTTCATCAAATGTGGAAACAACTAGGAAAAAAATCTGTAGCTCTCCCTTTCTTCCTTTTTATTTTTTATTTTTATTTTTTTTAACTCCAGGACAATTTTATGAGAATGTGAACGGAAAAACAAGGCAGGCTATAAATTGGGGGAGCAGCTGGAAGGAGGGAGAAAGAGAAGAGGAAGAGAGAAAATCATGCCTTCAGAAAGAAAGTGATCAGGTTCAGCAATGGAAGCTGGTGAGCAGCAGCATGGAGGAATGGGAGGGGGTGCTTCAGGGAGCAAACGAGAAGGCCAGAGTGTGCACCAAAGCAGGCGTAGGCTTTTGGCCAGTATCCAGAAAAAGAGATAAAGAAAAGGAAAAGTTATGCTTTTCTGAGTAACTGGAAAGCAAGCAGGCCACATGACAAAGGCCTCATCACCGTACAGCCCAGAGGCTGGCCTGGAACTCACTCTGTAGCGTAGAGTCCAGCTTGTCCTCAAACTTGAGATGTACCCCTACTCTGCAAATGCAGCCACTGAAAGGAGAGTGTCATCAGGTCTGTGTCATCACAATTATCTTGACCGCAAAACCAGCAATGGATAGGGAAAAAACAAGCAAACAAACAAAAAACCCCACAACGTCTTCACGAATGTTTCCAACACCAGGCTGACAGGAGGGGAGGTTTTTCTCAGGGCTAAAGGCTGTCCATTCAGCCTGGGTGTGGTGGTGCAAAAAGAAAAGATCTTCCATTCAGGCTGAGCCAGGCCCACATGAGATACTTCAGACAGCTTTCCAAAATCCCACCCAACCCTCAGGGTCCCTCAAAGTGGTCGGAGCAGAGGACCAAGCCATGCTTTCTCGTACAAGAACTCCTTAGGACAAGGCGTACTTCTTCCCTGTCAGTCAGCCAAGTTCAAGGCCCTATCTTGTCTCATTCAGGGGACAGCCTCTAACTCCATCCATTCTCTCTAACAGGTGCTCAGCCTGGGCAAGGCGCTTGGCGCCAGGTCTGCCTACCTGAGCTGGATCCTGGAACCTGCGTAGTTTTAGGAGAGAACCAATCCCAAGTTGCCTCCTGACTTTCACTTGTGCACTGTGGCACAGACACCCACATCCATACATACACATGCATTTAAAAAAAAAAGGTAATTAAAAAAAAATCAACGTGTTAAAAAAAACTTTATGGTGCACATGCATGCATGTAGGCATAACGTTCATACACATAAAAATAAACAATTTTTTTTAAATTTGAGTGGACAGATACTACATGTATTCAGACATTTTAATTCAGCAAAATCTTACTTGGAGGGAGATACTCATCAGCATGCCAAAAAAAAAAAGTAAGTCCAATGACGGTGCACACCTTTAATCCCAGCACTCAGGAGGCAGGCGGGTCTCTGAGTTCGAGGCCAGCCTGGTCTACAGAGCAAGTTCTAGGACTGCCAGGGCTACACAGAGAAACCCTGTCTCGAAAAACCAAAAGGAATGTGTGGTATAAGCGCACGACACGGCCCCTTGATGACACAGCAAAGTGTGCTCGCTGGGATAGCGACACTTACAACGCACCGCACCGCAATGAGCTCTGCTAGCACGCAGGTGCCTTTCCATGCAAATGCACAGTGAAGCGCTGGGAGGAGTCAGCAAAAAAAAATGGTCGCTCTGGCAGGTAGCAGTACAGGTGATTCTGCAGTCTAGGGCTGTGCTTCCTTCCCTTCTGCTGAGCGAGCACTTGGCAATGCGTATAGTAAGTGTTGCGATTAAAGGTAGCAAGTTAGAGAATATATTCCTTGTCTCACGATTTGCTCAGAGAGAATAAAGCAGGCAGCCATTTGAAAGAAAGAAACTGAGTGGGCTGGGAACAGTGGCCCATGCACTGGGGAGGCAAAGCAGGGAGATCTCCCTGAGTTCGGGGCCAGCCTGGTCTACAGAGCGAGTTCCAGCCAGAGCTACACAGCGAGACCCTGTCTCAAACAAGAACAACAAACTGTGAGTAAGTCAAATCAGCTTCTCCTTTCTCAGAATGAAACCAGCAGGCCTGGTTGCCTCACCATCTGCTGTGAGGATGTGCTGAGCTGAACTGGAGGGAAAGCCACCCAACCCTTAAACCAAAAGGCTGCTCAGGGCAGCCACTCACTCACTGATCCAATGGGCTGGAACTAAGCCGATCCTTGGCCAGTCATCTGACCATTCATTCCCTGGGTGTCAACAGTCATGGCTTTCAAGGCCCCTCCCCCAACTTGCCCACCATCGAGGTTTCTAGAGGCAGCTGCAAAGGTTGCAACATGAGTTCTCAAGACCAGGGTGTGGTGGCACACGCCTGTAACGTCAGCAGTGGGGGGACGAGGAGGCAGAAGGATCGCTGCACGTTCAACGACAGTCGGCTCAGGTTCAACCACCTACTAACTCCAGCTCTCTGGCTCTCCTAGGACCAACTAGCGCATCATCATCCAACTGATCATCTCACAGGGTTGCCAGAAACGCCCCCTGTGAGGAAGCATATGCTAAGGGCCTACAGGGAACTCCACACGGAGTATGCTCAGGAGCGTTCCTCACAGATGCAGACCCTCTCTTCGCAGAGGTGGTTCCCGTGAACCTTGCTGTGGCTGCAGCTAGGAGGCTGTCCTTCTCTACCCAGGCAGCACCCCTAGCCTGCAGGTCCTGGGAGCAGGCGTGATAAAGGCTTCCCCCTCTAGCATCCCGGCCCTCCCTGGCTCACAGCCGTCACAAATAGCCCGTCCTCCTCAGGCCTCCACTGAGGGACCACTGGGAAGTGGGTCTGTCCAGGGTAAAAGTTGCCAAGTGAGAATGATCACCCTTTGAACTAAATGTATACATGAATGGAACTAGACAGCTTGCCATGCAAGGACTTTAAAACACACACATACACACACAGAGAGCTTAGGGGGCTGGCAAGATGGCTCTAGGGAGTAAAAGGGCTTTCAGCCAGGCCTGACTGCCTGAGTTGATTCCCTGAACCCACGAGGTAGGAGAGACCTTACTCAACAAAGTTGTGCTCTGACCTCCACCTGCATGCCATAATAAACATAATGAAAAAAAAAAAAATTAAAGCTGAGCTTAAGGACTCAGCCAAGGCTCTGTTACCTTCCCACACGTCTGCAGACACACTGTCGAGTGTCGCCACAGGCCAGCAGGCAGGGAAGCATCTAGAGTGGAATGCTGCTTCCCAGGATCGTGAGCCAAACCAGGCATCCGAGATCGGGAAGAGCCCCACAGCTAGGAGGTGGTCCGTCTCTACCCAGGCAGCAACCCCGGCCTGCAGGTCCTCGAGCAGATGTGCTAAGGCTTCCCCTCCTTGGCTTACAGCCTTCACAAAATAGCATGTCTTCCTCAGGCCTCCTCTGAGGGGTGGTTGGGAAGTGGGTCTGTCCAGGGTAAAAGTTGACAAGGTGAAAGTGGACACCAAAAGACACAGGCCCTCGGTTCCACGCCCCTTCAGTGATAACTGGAGTCTCTCAGGCAAAAAGTTAAAACCAGGGCAGAGAAATGTCACTCTCAAGACACCACCTAGGCTAGGAAAAGAGAACCAGTCCAGTCTCTCTGGGGAAGTCTGACTTGAGAGCAGTCACTGAGACTCTGGCAATGTTTCCTATGGAACCAGTAGGTCAGACTGACTGATTCTACAGGATTCCCGAAGAGCTGAAGAGCTTTCTGCCAGCCATGGGAGTGGAGGCCCTGCTGTTCACCTACCCAATGACCCCTTTAGACTGAGCATTACCCTCATACCCAAAGACCAGGGTGGTACCCCACCCACCGGAGTCAAGGTAGCCACCAGCTAGGATGCAGTAGACACATCAGTGGTGATGGAAGGCCTGGCCAGGGAACACATCCCACCACATTTGGCGGTTCCACTGGACACATCCAAGGGCCATGAGGAAGCCTCCAAACTCTATCCAGACCACTGAATGAGGGTCAGTCTTCTTTGCCTCCCAGGCGCAGCAAGGCCTCCAGGGTGCCTCTGCTCAGGAAGGTGGCCAAATGTGCAGACAACCCAGACTGTTTCTGTTATCCTTTCTCCAGGAAGGCCTCATGAGCCAAGTCCTTTAGATACCCTACAATCAGTACAAGACCCTGAGCCAAGGTGGAGCCTGTTTCTGGAAGGCACTAGTACACTGGCAAGAAAGAACAGACTGGGCTGGAGAGACGGTGCAGCGGTTAAGAGCACTGGCTGTTCTTCCAAATGTCCTGAGTTCAATTCCCAGCAACCACATGGTGGCTCATAACCATCTAGAATGAGATCTGATGCCCCCTTCTGGCCTGCAGGTGTACATGCAGGCAGAATACTATAGACAATAATAAATAAATCTTTAAAGAAGAAAGAAAAGAACGAACAGATTACAGCGCCAACAAAGTGAAGGAGCATGAGGCAATGCAAGCAAGCATCTGCTTTGCACCCCACTGTCTACCCAGCGCACACGGATGGAACCCACAGTTGAGACCAGTAGGCCTAGCTGTATACAGCAGGCCAGGTGTCCCTCCGTGAGCACAGCTGGAAAGTGATAATGGGCTTGTCTCTTGTAGTATTAGCCATGAGTTCAAAACCAGCTGTATGCTGAGTTCAGCCAGGGCTACATAATGAGACCTCTCATTAATATGACCACAGCCCTGCAACTTCACTGAGTTCTGGCTGTGTTCCCCCCCCCCTGCCCTGCCCTTTCCATTTAGACAGGGGAAGGGATGTGATGAAGTTGGTAGAGTGCCAGTAGATCCTGAGACTGAGAAGAGACCAGCACACTACTGGGCCTTGGCAGTACTGGAGATCTGAACACAGGACCTTCAGCATACAAGGCAACTGTTCTACCACCAACTTATACTCCACTCCCCTCCCACTTAACTCCCCTTTCAACCCAAGTCCACAGAGCAAAGCCATCAGCAGAGAGTGGGATCTTCACAAGCAGCTGCCCCTGGCCAGGGTCCCACAGGGGACATCCCACGAGCTGCCACTCCCACCAAGAGTTCAGCTAAAAAGGACCAAAGTGGGCTGGGCCTCTTGAGTATCTGCCAGGAGTCTGATATAGTTGTGTAAGCCAAGCTCTCCAGCCAGACATCTGTAATCCCGCACTCAGGAGACAGAAACAAGGGAATAGCCGTTAGTTCAAAACCAGCCTAATCTGTATGCTGGGTTCAGCCGGGGCTACATAACAAGACTTGTCTCAAAGTCATATATATAATTATATATATATATATTACACATACATATTTAATTTCTGATATGTATACATATGTTTGTGTGTGTGTATGTGTGTGTGTGTGTGTGTGTACCAGATTTCTGGGGCTGGACAGATGGTTCAGCAAGCAGTTAAGAAAATTTGCTGCTCTTGCAAAGGATCATTTCTCAGCACCCACATGGCAGCTAACAACCTGCAACTCCAGTTCCGGGGCTTCTGACGCCCTCTGCTGGCCTCCTCAGGCTCCTGCACACATGTGGTACACATAAGGTCACACAAGCTCACACACAAATACATTAAAATTCAAGGGGACACTGAGACCAGCCCTTGCCTGTCTACACGCTGCTGGGGTGGGCTGCCCTCATGCAGCCTTCTGGGACTGCCTCCTGCCCTGTGTCATCACCTGCAGGAAATCAGTTATATGTACTTCTTCTACAGGTGCCCTGTACATGAATGTCACCAGGCCCCAACCAGAGAACGTTTGTAGGCAGACACAGACTCCATCAAACACAACAGGTGAAAGCATTCCATTTCCACTTGACAGATGTGGAAGTTTGAGAGTAGAAAGCATCAGGCTTGCTCCAAGGTCATCTAGACGGACGCAGGACCAATGGCAAAGCCTTGTGTGGGCCTTCCATCCCCTCACACTGTTATGGTCAAGATGCTCACAGTAATAAAGGCGTCTCCCAAGCAATCTGCCCGCTACATCTGGTTTCTAGGGCTGTTCTTAAATAGGACTAGCTATACAGAATAGCGTACACAAATGCTTAACTCAATCCAACAGTGTTGTCGTGTCATTCCCCGCCTCCCCCGTCACTAAACCACAGAATGCAGAGCTTTTCAGAAACAGACTGAAGGGAACCACTCCAACCTCTTGCAGAGCAGATGGGGAAGCTGAGGCCCCAGGGATGGAGTGATTCACCCAAACTAGCTGGTAAAAATCCTAGGGAACCAGCCCCAAGGTCAAAATTCCCATTTGAAATGGCACCCAAAGTCTTGTGTTTTCAGGGACCAGAGGACCCTTCAAACACACCGAAAAGAACAAGACACATGTCCTGTTCACACTGCAACTGTCCCTCAGGCCTTCGAAAGCCACCAGGGATGACCTAGCCAGCTCTGAGGCCTGAACAGGTGGAAGCACTGAGGTATCCTGATTCCACAACTCTGTCAAAACGTGCAACATCAAAGCACAAAGAGAAACTGCAGGGAATAAAGAGTAAGCCATTCTCCACACACCCTGGGACCCAGGAGCACCTCAAAGGGACATCCGCCATGCCAACACAGCATCCCAACAGACACACACTGCAGGACAGCTACCCAGGAAAACACGGACCTCTGATGGAATCCGCTTAAAAAGCGAACTTTCCTGGGCACACACTGAGCTGTTTTCAAGAAATCCACATGCAGAAAAACCAGGTGCAAGGCTTTGTTGGTTTGTCTTTAAAGCAAAGCCCTGCTCAGTCCTGCTATAGCAACTGTAACAAAAAACAATACTAGCTAGCGCTGGTTGGAGTCTCCCAACGTCCTGGCTTCATAGCTTTTATGAAAATACAACTAAGGGCATTTCGGATCAGCCAAGGATTCCAGCTTGTAGTGAGAGAGGACAGAGCACTGGTCTTGTAATAATTAAAGCAATCACCAGCTGAATCTATGACAGCTGGCAGATGCAATTAGCAACGGTGGTGTGTGTGTGTGTGTGTGTGTGTGTGTGTGTGTGTAATCACATATCTAACAAAACAGACATCCTCAGATCTACAGGAACCAGATGTGGCAAGGCCAGGTGGGGAAAGGCCCTTCTTCAGGACAGGGTTATTAACTGAAGCCTGCACTTTCAAAGGCCTTCCAGCCTCTGGACAAAAGCAAGTTGGAGAGGCACTAGTTTTCCTCCAACTTGTAAAGGGTGGGGGAGCTCCCCCTTCTGAAATCCCAACCACCTTCCTGGCTGGTTCTTCCAAATCCTTTTAATGCTGCACTTCCCAGCTATAATTTGAGGGAAGCGAGCTCACACATCTTATTTCTTCTTTGCACTCCAGGTCATCTTTGTCAGCAACCCCCTTTAGTTCGTGCTCTTACCAGAGGTTCCCTTCCCCAGTATAATCCTTCCTAGGTCAAAACCCAGTGTTTGTGGAGCGGGGTGGGGAAGTCAGTGGGTAATTTCATTTTAATCAGTGAACCGCTGTGACATCGCCAAAGAAAAGCGCCCTAACGCCCGAACAGCAAAAACGCTGTTTCAGCAAACACTTTTTGAAAAGCGGCAGACAAGACCTGGTGGAAAGGAAAGGAGGGGACAACAGGAGAGCGGAGAGCGAGGGAAAGTCAGTGCCACCGGCCGACGCTCACACTTAGGGGACGTCCCCCTATCACCCGCAGCCCACGCTACCGGGCTTAAGCACACCGCGAAAAGTCCAGCGCATGATTCAGTGGGACAATGACTACCGTGAGCACTGGAAATGGGGTGAGGGCGGAAAGGGCTTTGCAGTGGGATGCCCGCGAGCATCCTACCCGGCAGGCTGGTCTTCGATGGATCCAGTCCCACACTAACACCCCCTCCCCCAAATCCTCCCAAGGTGAGCCCTGATCGTAGGTCCTCACGCCGCCGCATCAGCGAGCTCAGACAAGGGAGGAAGACTCTCCAGCCAGCAGAGCCGGCTGCAGGATGCAACTCGGGAAGGAAGGCAGCGGGGCGGCTCCCAGGGCACAGCCGGGTCGAGACCTCGGGCACAGCTTCTCCTTACCTCCAGGGTCCGGATCTCCTGCTGCGTGAGGTCGTTGGACACCGAGCACTTGGTGCGCAGCCCGCGCAGGCTGCCGATGGAGATGTCGATGAGCTTCTGCAGCTGGCCGCACTGCTGCAGCGCCCGGCTGGCCGCAGCCCCTGCGCCCCCGTCCGCGGCCGCCGCGGTGCCCCCGCCGCCGCCCTCCTTCTTCTCGCCCATCGCCGCCGCGCGCAACGCCGCTCTATCCATGCCTCGGCATCGGGGCCACGGGGGGCCGAGGCGAGCAGCCCGGGGGCACGGGCGCCTCGGCAGAGAAGCTCCGAACCGGGAAGGCTGCAATAGGAGCGCCCCTCGGCGCCGCCAAAGCCTGGAGTCCCGAGAGCCTGCCGCTCAGTCCGCTCCTCCCGCTGCCCAGACGCGGCGCCAAAGCGAAAGCCTCCGCGACCCGACGGCTGCGGTTGCTGGAGCCTTTAAGCGGGCGCGGGGGCCGTATCGGGTTCGTGGTGCATGCTGGGACTTGTAGTCCGCGCTGCGCATCTGCCTTCTGGCCCGCGCCCTTGGGCCCCGCCCGCGTTGTGGCCCCGCCTAACGCCAAGAAGGGGCTGCTCTGCGCCTGCTCCAATTCGCGTGCGTAGTGGTCTTGGAAGCCTGGAACCGAATCCTCCTCAGTGGTTTTACCCTCATCTCCCACTACCACCCGCTTCCCACACACGCAAGCGCACTCATTAGTAGCTTCCCAAGACCGGTGAATGGGGTAGGACAGGGGCTGATAGCTCAGACCCAGATAAACTCTGACATGTGAGATATTGAGGGTCCGAAAATTTTTGTGTGACTTAGGTGCTGCCATGTACGGAAATGCGTTACTCAGCGGCAGAACATTGGCCTGGCAAACGCAAGGCCCTGGGTTTGATTCCCCAGAACTATCGAAAGAAAAGAAAAAGAAGCACACACTCACCCTCATCCAAACCTTACAACACTTGACTCTGGTGGTGTTTGCGTTCACACAGGGCTTGACGCTGAATTGTCTATACCGAAGTTAACGGGTAGGCAAAGAGAAAGGAGTTTCTTCCATTTCCTCAACGAAACAAATTCAGCGTCCCATGCCCTCCAGATGACGCGTGGGCAGCATATTAATTTGTTGAACACTTCCCAAGAGTTTCGGAGCAGAGAGAACCTGGGTTCAAATGTGATTTCCACCACTCCACTATCTGGTGTGTGAACTTGGGCAAAAAGCTTCCCCCCCGGATGCCCCAGTTTTCCCTGTCATACCAAAGGGGCTGTCTTAGCCGTCTATCCCAGAAGGCTTCTTAAAAGGTTATGGTTGTACACCACCCAGATTAACCCCTGGCGTGTGTGGTCATGTATAAATGTTAGTCCTTTCTAAACTCCGGCTTTCTGAATGAGACTCTGCGCCTGAGCAGTCAGTGGTCAAGGCAGCAGTATTTCCCCGTCCGTCCTAATCCAGCGTTTAAGCCTCACCACACCTGTTCACTCTCCTCTCCAATCAGCCTAACTCACATGTCCTAGCAGTTTAAAAAAAAAAAAAAAAAAAAAAAAAAAAAAAAAAAAAAAGTGAGCCGGGCATGGTGGTGCATACCTGTAATCCCAGCACTCAGGGAGGCTGAGGCAGGCGGATCTCTGTGAGTTCCAGGCCAGCCTGGTCTACAAAGTGAGTCCAGGACAACCAAGGCTACACAGAGAGCTAAACAAAAAGAATTACCGATACAGCTGGGTGTGGTAGCTCATATCTATAATCCCAGCACCGGCTGAGGCAGGAGGATTTTTCACTTAAGACCAGCCTAAGCTGTATAGTGAGACCCTGTCTCAAAGGATGATGATGATACAGCTATTCTCACTCAGTGTGAAGTAGACCCTATGTTGAAGTTATATCCCCCATCCCCGACTGCTACCAGAGCCCTACTCCAGACCCTGCATTAGAGAAATGACTACCCTGGAATAACACTGCAATGGTGGTTTTTCAAGCTTGAACAAGCATCACAATCAAGCGGAGGACTTGTTCACCCTCCAATGATAGACCCAGAGCCTGTAGTTTCCTGATCCATAGATCTGGGCCTTGAGAATCTGCATTTCTAGCAAGTTCTTAGGTGGTACTGGTGCTGCTGGTGTGGATAGCATGTACTAAGAAGCTATCGTGCAGGAGGTCAATGGACTAGACTTCTCAATCACTCTCCGCCTTGTTGTTTCGAGGCAAGGTCTCTCACTGAACCTGGAGGTTGCCAGTCCACTAGACTCGCTGGCTAACAAGCCTCGGGAACCACAGCTGCCGCCCCATATTTTACAAGGGTGTTAGTGCATCAAATTTAAGTCCTTAGGCTGGTGCGGCAGGCACTTTACCAACCGAGACATCTCTCCAACTCTTGGGACCATTTTACCCTCAACCCTGGCAAAGACCCCTTGCTGTCCTGTGGCCTGTGGCATTCATGCCCATCGATGCCACTGTGGTGGCACCAGCAGCAAATGCCAACCTCTTGGCTGCTATCCTTGGGCACCTGACCATATGTGGCATATGTATACACTTACACGGACACGCATAAACATGAGTAAAAATAAAAATAAATCTAAATTAAATGCACACACACAGGTCAACAATATGTTACTCAACTGAATTCAGAGGGTGTTGCGTGCTGTAAAAGAGGACCAAGGAAGTACGCTCCAACCACAGAACTGAGGTTTGTCAGTTTTGTTTTGCCTTTGAGGAACAGTCTCCTGTATCCAAGACTCACTGTATAGGCTAGAGTGTGGCTGTGGTCTCCTGATCCTCCTGCCTCTGCCTCCCAAGTGATAGGATGACAAGCATGTGCCTCCACACTGGGCGGAGCAGAGATCCGACTTAGGAAATGAAGCCATGCACATGGGTTCTCCAGGAAAGGGCCACTCCAAGCAAAGGCCCAGAGGAAAGAACTCCACACACTGCAGTAAAAGAAGGAAGGCTCAGGTCACCTCAGCATGATGGAAAGAGCAGGCAGAGGTGACCTAGGGGAACTGGACAGGGCTAGATAAAGCAGGGCATAGGAAGGAAGCTGGGAACTCTCTCTAAGTCTTTATCACCCCCAATATGGCACAAGAGCAATGGCAACTACGTTCCCTAGGAGCCTCTTAGAACTGCCATGGGGACTGGCAAGATGGCTCAGTGTGTAGAATGGCACTCGCCGCCATTCAATCCTTGAGACTCAGATGGTGGAAGGAGAAAACCTACTCCCAAAAGTTGTCCTCTGACTTCTAGAGGTGTGTCATGACACTTTACACACACACACTCACACACAGTGTAAAAACGTGGGGTAGGGGATATGGAGGAAAACATGCCACCAAGAAGCAAAGCATACTGGCTTGTCAGCCCAGCACTGGAGAGGCAGGAGAATCTGTTCACAGCCACTTTCAGAGCTCGGTAGTCATCCTGGACTGCATGAGACCTCAGGCAAACAGGCAGAGCTCGCAACAAGCACAGCTCTCTAAGCCTGTAAAATAACTGCCAGTATATGTGTTTACATAATGTATACTTATATTGAGATAAGATATTAACATATAATACAAGTATATTTATATGTTACAATGTAGCTTTAAACCTTTAGATTCTTTGATATATACATACATGTGTATGAATATCTCTGTACATATGTGTGTGTATAGATGAATAGATAGATAGATAGATAGATAGATAGATAGATAGATAGATAGATATGAAGCAGCTTAAAAACAACCATCTGACTGCAGCATGAAGAGCAGCAGTAAGAGACTAGGGCAAAAACAGGGGCACCCCACTTTGAGACTCCTGCAGTGGGCAGGGCTGGATAGAGGAGCAGGACAAGGAAGGAGCATATTGCACCGGGCGCAGACTCAGCAGGACAAGCCTGCGGGTCAAAGACGAGAGGCGGACAGAGGGTATGGCTCATTCTGGCAGTGGCGCCACCACTCCTCAGCACTGGGCACTGAGAAGTTCTGCCCTGCATCCAGGTGTGTGCCAGGTGTGCACCAGATCCTCAGGTTCATACCTGCTCCCCTGACCGTCACCTTCACCTCAGTGGCACAACAGGAGCAGGCAGGTTTCTGCTGGAGTCTAGGGCAACACAGCCAGAGCTGGGAGTTCCTGGATTCCATCTTCAATCCAAGAAGTGTGTACAGTCACCCTGGCGAGGTCACTTTCTTTCTGGGGTTTGTTTGTCAAGAAAGCGCTAGTCCTCCCTAGGTAACATGGGCTGGCTTTGAACTCACTGTGTAGTTTCTAGGTTGGCCTCAAGCTTATAGCAATCCTTTTGTCCCACATTCCTGGTATTAAAAGAGCATGCCACCATACTAGTTTGAGATGCCCTTCTTCCTTCCTTCCTTCTTTCCTTCCTCCCATTCCTACCTTCTTTCCTTTCTTCCTCACATACTAAGCAAGTAAGAATGTACCACCAAGCTACATTCCCAGCCCTTTAGATGCACTTAAGAAATGTTTGTATGTGTGCAAGTGTGCTGTGTATGTGGTGTGTGCCCAGCTGTGTATGCAGCTACCTGTGTCATGTGCAGGCTCACAGAGGCGGAGGAGGGTGTCAAAGATCCTGGTCTACCACTCGATGCCTTGTTTGTTTGAGGTCGTCTCTCTTTTAAAGAGATTTTTTTTTCCTAAGTTATATGTTATATGTATACATCACAGCGGGAGGACAGAGAGGGTTTTGGAACCCATGTAGCTAGAGTCTCAGACAGTCGGATAACATGACTGGATATCCATGAGCTGGATAACATGGGTGCTGGGAACCGAACTCAGGTCCTCTGGAAGAGCAGCAAGTGTTCTTAGCCACTGAGCCATCCCTCCCACCCGGAAGAG
Organism: Rhombomys opimus; assembly: GCA_010120015.1. NCBI lineage: Eukaryota > Metazoa > Chordata > Mammalia > Rodentia > Muridae > Rhombomys > Rhombomys opimus. The sequence continues at coordinate 5,908,638 of REGO01000004.1, forward strand.
GTCTCTTAACATAACTGCAGCTGAGCGGGCAGCCAGCAAACCCCAGCGTTCCTCCCACCCCACCTCCATGCACACACATACACACTCAACTTTTCACACCGGTTCTGGGAATCGAACTCAACCACCCAGGCTTGCACAGTAAGCACTCCTGCCCTCTGAGTCATCTCCCCGCCCCCGCCCAGATGCACTTTCTCTCTTGCTACACACAGGTCAGTTAGGTGAGTGCTTTCCTCTTCCCATCTGTTCAGCAGCTACTCGCTGAGCTGCGAAGCCATGCTCGGCACTGGGCCACACTCAGGGGACACGGAGGAGCCTAGTAGAGTCACCGTCCACATCTTCAGGGGGTTGCCTCCGGATCTTCCTGCGGATCCCAAACTCACGTGATCAATCAGTCTCTCACAGAAAATGGTGCAGTCACAGCAGCATACGGCGGCATACACTGGCCATTCCACTAGTGCCCACAAGTTTAAGGCCACCCGAGGTAATGTTGTGTGAGCGTGTGAGTGTGTGTGTGTGTGTGTGTATGAGAGAGAGAGAGAATATAGGTCAGAGGACAGCTCTTGTCCAGAGATTGAACTCAGGTCATCAGGGTTGGCAGCAACTGACTTCACCTTCTGAGTCATCTTCCTGACTTCCTTGTTTGAAAAGAAAATGCCTGATTCTGTCTTAGGGTGCACAGCAGTGTCTTGGAAGAACACTTCTTCCTGAGCACTCCTCTCTCGCCTAATGCCTATATTTAAACATATGTTAAACCTATTTATTGGGCTGGAGCTCGGCTGGCACAATACTTGTGTAGTGTGCGCAAAACCCTAGATTCAGATCCCAGTACCACATAAAATGGGCCTCGTGGCACATGCCTGGAAACCCAGCACTCAGGAGATGGAGGCTGGAGGGTCAGAAGTTCAAGGTCATCCTCAGCTACAAAACAAGTTCAAGGCAAGCCTGGGATATGCAAAACCCTACTGCAAATAAACGGAAACAACAGAAAGCCATAGACCTGTTTCCTTCTCTTTTCCATGTTGTTTATTATCGTTAGCACTCGAGCACACATGTGGACGGGGGACAAGGTCGGGGACAACCTTGCGGAGTCAGTTCCCTCCTTTTACCTTTATAAGGGTTCTGGATCGGGTCATCGGCTCGCACAGCGAAGGCTCTTGCCCGCTAAGCCATCTCATGGGCCCACAAACCTGCTTTGCAGTAAGCTCCAACTTTGATTAAAAACGACAAAACACAAATGAGTAGCTCACCATATCCTGCCCTAACCTCCCGTCACCCTGCGACACTTTCGACATCTCCAGATTATCTTGAACTCTGGTACGGTGCCAACGCTGTATACAGGGCTTTTCTCTTGTGTTACCTAGGGAATGGCAACAAGAAAAAAGTCAGAGAGGTGAGGGACGTGGAAGAGCCCTTGTCTAATGAGGGCGGGGCCCTGGGCTCCATCCACTGATGGAACAGGGTGCAGGATGTAGCTGAATATCAGCTCAGACACAATCTGTTTTGGAAACCTATCTTGAAACAAGGTTTTACTCTTTCAACCTGCTTTGCCCATATCCCGCTGGCCTCCAGCTCAGCATCCCCTGTTGTGGCTATTTTGGTTTATGATATGTAAACATGTTTTTGTTAAAATTCCAAGTTAAGGAGCGTGGTCTTTGCCAGGTGGAATTAGCTGAATTCTGAGGACTCTGAGGAGTATAAATATGACAGCCCAGAGAAAGAAAGGGGCGGCTGCTTGGAGGAGGACTGCTTGCTGCTGGCTCGTCCTGCTGCTTCATTTGCTGTTTGCTGATTTGCTGGTTACCTGGACTTCTGGATTTCTGGATGACTGATATTGGTATTGCTCCCAAAAGAATCTTAGGACCCTAACCCAGTGGGAAGTAGCAGGGAGAACTCTGCCCCTGTCCCCACTGATCTTCTTTCCTTCCCACCTGGTGTTGAGGGGTTGGAAAGGAGGTAGAAGCATTTAATAACCCTAAATAAAGTAAGTTTGTTAAAAAAAAAAACTCAAGGTCAACAGTCCCCCCTTCTCAGTCTCCCGAGCACTAAGAATACAGGTGTGAGCCCCCACACCCAGCAGCACTTGGTGGAATATGAGGGCTGAAGTATGGAGCTCACCGTAGGCCTGTGCTGTCTCCCCAAGCCCTTTCCTCATTGCTTTCCAGCTGGAAAACTGCATAGGCTTTCTGAGGAGAGCAGAGTGAACCGTGGTTTCCGATCAAAGCCTACAAGGTCCTTCCAAGCCAGGGTCCAGCTGGCGTCGCTGGACAAGCTGGATAAGCTGGTGGCTTATCGCTACCCAAGGCTGTTTCAAGTCAAGACCCTGACTTAAGAAGCTGATAGAAATTAAAAAAAAGCATCTCTCAAGCAAAAGCGATACACAGACATCCTCAGCTGTGATAAGATAGGGGCAAGGAGGTTTCGGGTCCCTGAGGTTACCCATGAACTTCAGAGCTAAAGACAAGGTTGGGAACGCGGTGTGACAGCTGGTCCTCACTGCCCTTAACTCAACAATCTCAGGGGTGGAGCTGGGGGAGAGATGGCGTGTTTTCATGTCACGATGACTTTACTGAATCTTCAGTCATCTGCGTGTGTGAGAGAGTGCAAGCCCACCATAGCATAAATGTAGAGGTCAGAGGACCACCCACGGGAGTCAGTTCTTTCCTTCCACCATGAGGGATTAGGGGATTGAACTCAGATCAGCAGGCTTGACAGCAAGCACCTTGACTCACTCAGCTCTCTTGCCAACCCCTCCAGCATGCCCCAGAGTATCCTGATGTAGCCCTAGCCCACCTCAGCCTCGCCAGACAACCCTCCCACCTCAGCCTCGCCAGGGCTGGTACTGCAGCCTCATACCGCCACACAGGCTGCAGCCTGGTTTCTCCACATTCCTCCTTGTTCTGTTGACCTAACAACTCCCAGACACCTACCTCATCAAGCAGAGTCAGCTGCCCAGAATTCTGGCCCCCCAACCCATCTCCCTAACTGGATAGTGGGTTTCCTTGGAGTCGAGTTGACCTTATGCCCCCTTAGCAAAGCTTTTTACCTTTCCAGGATTTTATCTCTTTGTCAGTAAAAAGTGAGTCTGGGAGGGTTGCTTGAGATGGCTCAGCTGGTAAACACTTGTAATACAAGCCTGATGAGCTGAATCCAAGGTGGAAGGACGGCTGTCCTCTGACCTCCACACATGTGCTGCGGCCTGTGTGCTCACCCACACGCACACACAAGTAATAACGTTTTTAAATATTTAATATGAATGTAAGAGCTCCTCCCTCCAAATGGCCAAGGGGTGAGAGGATAAAGCAGCTAGAGTGTCCTACCGGGCAGGAGCTGAGGTGTGTTTGTGCACGGGGAAGATGGCAGGCATTCAGCCAGCTGGAGACCCGGCTTTGCTCTAGGGAGACTGACCCTTAGCGTGTTCTCTAGAACACGTACAGTTCACTGGTGCAAGTGTGGTCAGAACCAGGCTCTAGATCAGGCTCGGAAAGGAGCCAAGTGGAAAAATGGCCTTCTTGTTATGTGCTGGATTATAACCAACACAAGAGATAGGAGACTGGTATGAGTTCCAACTAAGCCTGGGCTACAGTATGTGATCCTGTATCAAATACCAAAAGGAAGAGAGAAAAAGGAGGGGGGAAGAAAAGAAAAAATAACTTTCTTAGGATTGAAACTGAAGACTCTCTCTCTCTCTCTCTCTCTCTCTCTCTCTCTCTCTCTCTGACACACACATACACACACACATGGTTTTCAAGCACATCTTTTCAGGTACCCAGACAAAAAAACATAACTGCATTCCAGGAGATGTAGAAACAGGCCAGAAGAAGCCAGAAGGAGATACGAGACCCTTTGGCTTCCAGTTACCACCGAGGCCATTTATCCTCCTCCACTTCCAAAGCCTTTGCTGGTTTGAAACCTCTGGGATTCAGTATTCTGTGACAATTTCCTTCACAAGCTGGTTTGATCCAGAACCCAGGTCTCCAGGGTCTTCTCTTCATATACCCTGAGCTATGGCTTCCTCACCGCCCCAAAGCTTCATCAAAACCTCCCATCCTTATTATCACATTTCTACCGTAAGCAGTGCCTGTGCTTCTGTGCTAGCCGGCTCTGTCTAGACCCCTGCCTGGCTGACATCCAGCAAAACTGCACGCCCCCTTCAAGCCAGTGAACCCAGCTAACATCCACCCTTCACACGGCCAAGCCTTCTTTCTGCATGCCTTGGCTGAAGCAGCTGTCGATGCTGGAAGAAAGTTCATGGCCCTGCTGCCCGCTGCCCTTTAAATGCATGACCACAGACCTCAAATTGGCACTCTCATGGCCAGGCTTTCCACCAGCCTTTCCTAGACAGTTATGTCCCTGCTCTCTAGGACAGCCATTCCATACGCTCTTCTCCCAACGCAAGGCTCCCTGTACTCCTCTGCTGTGGGTCCTGGCTCGTCCTTCCTTGAGAAACCGGAAGGCAACACACCAAATCTGTGAGTCTTCCTGCCACTGAGGCCACAGAAGTGCCCCCTGTTTAACTCTAAGTTAGACTTGGACTCCGACTCCGGATTCCAGCCTGGAGCAGGCGCACAGCTTCTGAGCCACAGCATCCTTGTCTCTGCAGCACCATTTTACCCTGAAGCCCTGTTATGCTTGCTCTCCCCACCTTTCAGACAGGGTCTCACTATGTAGCCCTGGCTGGCCTGGAACTCACTGTGTAGACCAAGCTACCCTTGGCTCCTACAGATGTGCCTGCCTCTATCTCCCTAGTGCTGAGCTCAAAAGTGCACAGCAGGCCAGGCAGTAAAGGCACACGCCTTTAACCCCAGCATGCAGGAGGCAGAGGCAGGCAGATCTCTGAGTTTGAGGCCCGCCTGGTCTACAGAGCGAGTTCCAGGACAGCCAAGGCCACACAGAGAAACCCTCAGAAAAACAAAAACAAAACAAACGAACAAAACAAAACAAAACAGTGTGTACCACCATGCCAGGTGGATTGTTTGGTTTTTGAAACAGGCTCTCTTCTCTCCCAGGCTGGGTTTAAACCCCATATGTAGCCAACATCTGGAGACCTTGACTTCCAGACCTTTCTGCTCCCGGCTCTCCAGTGCTGGGATTATAGGCTTGTGCCAGTACACCGGTTTAATAATTGCTGGAGATCGTATCTGAGACACTGTTCATGGTAGGCTAGCACTCTACGAACTGGGCTGCGCTCCCAGCCCTCTGAGCCAGGAGCCCCGCCTTTTCCTATGTCTTCGATGCTTGGAACAGCACACCATGCACAGCAGTCGCAGAGTGGTTGCTGGACGAATCCACGGTAAAGGACTCTGCAAAGGCTCTACTGAAAGATCAGATCAGTGACTTAAACATTCTTTTATACTTTCGGAAGACTGACTCTAGGTACGTAGGTGTAGATCCTACTGAATCTTAGTGTTTTAAAGATACGTTTTATTGTATACATTTGGGTGTTTTGCCTGCATGTATGTGCACCTTGAGCATGCATGGAGCCTGTGGAGCCCAGAAGAGGGCATCACCGGGGACTGGAGTTACAGGCAGTTGTGACCCACCATGTGGGTACTAGGAATGGACCCAGGTCCTCTATAAGAGCAGCAAGTGCTCTTAACCTCTGAGCCATCTCTCCAGCCCCTTCTATTACATTTTTGCTTGGTTTTGATTTGGGGGACAGGGTCATGCTATGTAGCCCAAACTGACCTCACACTCTTCATCCTTCTGCTTCAACCTCCTGGGAGTCACAGATCTGCACCAACACATTCATCACCCATTAAACTTATACATATATATATATATATATATATATATAATAAACTTGCAAGCACATGAAAATCTCGTTCTGTATATTTGGCAGAAATTGAGGTCCCATGTTAGTCTCACAGAATGGGACAAATCAAAGACTGTGATCATCTCTCTGCCCTCTACTTCTAGGATCCAGTGGAAGTATAAGAGAAAAAAAAAAAAAAAGATTCAGGGCTACAAAATGTCATCCCCAGTGTGGCCTTTATTCAGTCACTTTACTTCGGACTTCTCCTCTGCAAAGCCTGAGGTAGATTATATAGCGAGGGCATAAACAGGATACCCAAAGCCCCCAGCCTCAGCCTGGTCTGAGCCTGGAGCATGTAAGCAAGCTATGGCAATACCAGTCCAGAGTGTGTCACTGATTCCCTGAACCAGAAGCTTTCAGCTCCTGTCACAGGCCGCAAAAGTAAAAGATACCCCTAGACAGGGTATTGAGTTGAGGGGCTTGGCATCTGGGTTTTGCAGATGTTTGGCATGGCTGGGGCATAACTAGAGGTGAAGCATAATGCCGTGTCCTTTCCAGGGTCAAGGCACTGAGGAACCTGATGATGTCCATCCCTACGAGTGGGGATGAAGACAACACTCAGCCCCACAAAATAGCAGCAGCTCTGCACGTGCGCTGTGGTGAAGCAGTGGCTCGGTTTTCTGATTATATAATGCTGGGTTTTATCTGGGCAACACCCGGAAGAGTGACATAAGTCACCTATGGAATCCCAGGCCAACGGCTCTTCACATCTCCTTGGCATGGAGGTCACCTCTCACTTTTGACTCTGCATTCCCGGCACCATGGAGGAAACACGCGTCACCTCTTTCTAGAAGTCCTCCTTCACCTCCAGGCTGGCCCACATCGCTTCTTCCACGTCTCGGCACTCCCAGCATTTTGCATCAGCACCATAAGGACGTGCCTGCCTCCAGATCCTATGTTCTGTCTTCTACACAGGAACTTTAACCAACTCAGCCAAAGCGCTGCTGCAAACCCTTTGATCCTTTTGCATCTCTTGCTGTAGACTGTGGGCCTCTGGCAGAAGGGATGTATGCACAATCCACAGTGCTCCAAAAGGCTTGCTGTTCCTTCTTGAATCCAGTAGGGCCAGTTTAGGCTCTGTGCGTTTTGAGCAAGCATTCCACTAAC
>REGO01000004.1:5934053-5948125 GCA_010120015.1 Rhombomys opimus
TGACTGGCAAGGAAGTTTCAGTAATCCCTCTGCCTTCATGTTTGGGTGGCAAGCGTGTTACTGACAGGGCCATCTCCCCCAAACCTCCAAAATGCTTTCTATAGAAACAAAAGTTTAAATCAATCCTTTAAGAGGATTCAGAAAGGAAGACACTGGTTATTCTCAGAGAGGGCTGGTGGCTCCACGCTTTAGTAACTGTTCTGTTGCTGTGAGGAGACACCATGGCCACAGAAACTCTTCTAAAGAAAAGAATTTAACTAGGGTCGCGCTTACAGTTTCGGAAACTTGGTCCGCTATTACCCTGGAGCACGGTGGCAGGCATGGCAGGCGTGGTGCTGGAGTGGTAGCTAAAAGCTTCATATCCTGATCCTCAGGCAGGGGGATGCGGAGGGGACTGGGCCTGGCACCAGCCTTTGAAACCTCAAAGCCCATCCCTTGCCACACTTGCTCTAGCAAGGCCACACATCCTAATCCTTCTAATCATTTCAAAGAATTCTACTCCCCGGTGACTAAGCTTTCAACTATACGGGGTCAGTCTTATTCAAATCACCGTATTCCACTTACCACAGAGTTGCTAGATGGCGGAGGTCCAATGCAATCCATATCTCTCAAGCTTGAGTACTTGTCTTATGTGTGTTGTGTGTTCTCATCGTTGTCCTGGACATAGGAAAGCCATGACCTCTTCAGGAAAGGCCCAGGAGAACCTCTGCAAAAAAGCAGAGGGAGGGGCTGGAGGGATGCCTCAGGGGTTAAGAGCACTGGCTGCTCTTTCAGAGGTCCCAGGTTCAATGCCCAGCACCCACATGCTGGCTCACAGCCATATGTAACTTTAGTCACCGAGAGTCTAACACCCTCTTCTGGTATCTGAAAGTATCAGGCACACATGTGGTGTACAAACATACATACAGGCAAACCACCCATACACCCATACACATAAACTAATCAATCAAAACACAAAAAGCAGGTAGAACACTGACTTACATAGTAACTGGACGAATTCATGGACAGCATGTGACCGCTGTGACACAAAGGAGAACCAGGCTGGCCTTGAACTCAGAAATCCTTCCATCGGCCTTCTGTGTGTTGGGAGTATAGGCGACTGCCACTATGTCCAGCTGAGAATGGACTTTTTTATTCCATGAGGACGGTGAAGTCAAGAGATGCCATTGGTCGGGCCGGCTACATCCCTTCCAGAGAGGCAACATTTCTTCTCAGGACAAAGGACCCATGGTTTCAGAGACAGCAGGAGAGGCTAGGACAAGCTTGCTTGAGGCTTGGAATAAGGGTACCAGGCACTTGGTATTTCCAGGAAGAGGAACTGAGCAGGGAGACTCTCTCCAGAGCGGGCAGATGCCCCTGGCAGCGCCACAGTATAAACAGCTCCAAGGGAAAACAGTGCTGCTTTTGCCTGTCCAGCTTTTCTCCTGGCTGGAGAGTGCTTCTGTGCTGCCACTGCCACTACTGCCGCTGCCGCTGCAGCCTTGAAACTTCGGTGACACAAGAACCCAGCTTCTCCCACTTTTCCACACAGGCTAAAGCCCATTAGCTCCCCAGGAGTCCTCCAGATCTTCAGAGCCAGAGGGAGAGTGCTGAGATGTTCTCATTTGGTAGACTGAGCAGCTTCCAGGCTCAGAACCAGCACAGCTGCAGGCAGCCATTGCCATCTTCTGTCCTATAAGCCAATTTATAAGCCCCTTTGGAATATATATACATTTAGTTCTGCTCCTCTAAAGAACCCCGATTCATCACACAATTATCAATAACTCTTGGGAAATAATTAGGCTAAAAGCACTTAACCGTTTTTAACGTTTATTTTATTTTCATTTGCGTTTGCTCACACAAGTATGGGGGTCAGAGGACAGCTTTCAGAAGTCCGTTCTCTCTCCACTCTGCTGGCCTCAGGGACTGAACTCAGCGGTCAGGCTTGGCAGCAAGAGCCTTTACCTACTGAGCCTTCTTGCTGGCCCAAAAGCCTTTAATCCTTGACTAGATCGATCACTCTACATTTCTCTTTTTAAAATATATGGGTGTGGGTGTGTATTCAGGGTGCTTGGGTGGCCTTGTGGGCAAGAATCGGGTGTTGGATTCCCTGGAGTTGAGGCACCTGGAACCCGACTCGTGGCCTTTGAAAGAGCAGCAGGTGTTCCTCCCCGCTGATCCATCTCTCCAGCTGTTCATTCTACTCCTTGGCCATTTATTTTGAGAAAAACAACCTCAATAGACAGTAGAGGAAGCATCTACTCAAAGATGTTGGCTCCGGTGTCGTCTGGAGCACCGGAGAGTTAACAGCCAATCTGTCAGTCCAGTATGGAAAAAGTCTGAGCCAGCCAGCCAGGCGGCCCTGCAGCTGGTCAGGTGTCCAGCACGGAAGCGGCTGGTACCCACTGGGCCTCTGGATGGCCTAACCCCAGGGCTCGCCATTGTCCCACTCAGGTTAGCCTGACTTGGTCCACCCGGCTTGTCCCAGCCGCTGGGCCTCTCTCAGCATCAGCTGTCACTTCTTGTGTCCTTCTCACCGTCACCCTTGGCCAGGTGCCTGCCTACATGAACAAGAGGCCAAGTGCCAGGACATGTGTCCTCTGTGGTCAGCCCTTCATCCGGAGCCTAGCGCCCCGCCCTGACAGCAAGGTGCTAGCGTTACGATCGTGATACTGACAGTTTGACTGTGGTGATTATAAAATTCAGCGCATGCGCAATGTGCCGGGCACAGCTCTGGGGGCCTCTCCTGAGCTAGCCTCATTTCTTCCTTGCCCACTTTTTACAAAGCAGTTGGTTTTGCTGCTGCTGCTGCTGCTGTTGCTGCTGCTGCTGCTGCTGCTGCTGCTGCTGCTGCTGTTTTGTTATTGGAGACAAGGCCTCGCGCATCCCAGGCTGTCCTTGAACTTGATATCTAGCACCTTCCTGCCTCTACTTCTTGAGTGCTGGGGTTCCAGGAATGCGCAGCTCTGCCTGGTTTCTTTGGTGCTGGGGATGAAACCCAGGCCCTTGTGCAGACGACGCAAGCGTCCTACCAAGCGAGCTACACGCCTGGGCCAGCAGTTATCCTGCTCTCTCTTACCTAGATGGTGAAACTGAGGTGACAAGCAGCTGGCGAGAAACCTGAGCTGCATCTTATGAGCACATCTGTGTTGGTGGGAATAAAAATGACCCCCAGAGGCTGACATGTCTGATGCTTGATACCCAGTTAACAGAACTGTTTGGGAAGGGTAAGGAAGTGTGACCTTGTTGGAGGAGGGGTGTCACTGAGGGTGGGTTTGAGGTTTCAAAAGACTGGTACCATTCCCAGGGTCTCTCTCCCTCTGCCTCGTGGTCGTGTCTCAAGATGTGACTCTCAGTTGCTGCCTCAGTGCCCTGCCGGCCTGGTTGCCTGGAGCCACGCGCCCCACCATGACCGTAGTGTGCTAACCCTCTGAAAATGTAAGCTAGCTCCAATGAAATACTTTCTTTTAAAAGTTGCCCTAGCCATGGCACCTCCTTAACCAAGACAGTGTTCCTCCAGAGTTTCTAGAGCTCCTGTTCTAGAGCATTCTCCTAAATCAGCTTAACTATTGTCTCCGTGCTTCTGGAACCTTCTCTAACTTGTCTTTTCAATGCTAAATAGTAGCCAAGGACAAACCGGACAGATGCTGTAATAGAAATTCCAGACATGGAAGTACAAGAAAACTAGTGCCGGACCCTGAGGATCCACAGTCTAATGGGGGGCATGGCTATTAGGACAAGTGACACGCTGAACAAGAGGGTGGAAATTGAGGTTTGGGCAAAGGGCTGTGAAGGGATGGGTGAGGGCGCTCTGCCTATCACAGGGGCTGAAAGGTACCTGAGGAGGAGCCAGCCTGGCCAAACCCTCCCTGGCGGCTGTTTTCCCTTCCGTGCTATGTGCTGCTGAAGCAGCCTGGCCACCGCGGCCACTGTCTTCCCTCCAGAAGAACTTGCAAGCAAACAAAAAAGAGCTGCCTGTGGGACTTTCTCAAAAATACCTACAATTCCCACAAAACAAAGGGCCTTTCAGGCCCAAGGCAAGGATTTGCTTGTGTCATGCAAAATCCAGTATAAACCACTTCAGCAAAGGGAGAACGGTCAGACATTCTTCTGAATTTAACTGACTCAGTCAACTGTCCCTGAAAGAATTGCTCTGAAGAATTGTCAAGCTGGCTCCTCCTCACGTACTTTACCAGAATGCATGTATCCATGCATATACATACACGTGTGCACACGAATAACAGAATTTAATTATTAATAATAATAACAGCCAGGTGCAGTGGCACATACCTGTAATCCCAGCACTCTGAGAGTCAAGGGCAGGCCGATCTCTGTGAGTTCAAAACCAGCCTGGTCTACAAAGAGAGTCCGTCCAGGACTGCCCAGGCTACACAGAGAAACCCTGTCTCAAAAAAACAAAACAAAACAAAAAACAATAACAACAACAATAACAACCCCCACGGTCTCACTATAATGAGATGGATATATCAATAGCTTAGCCAGTCTCCGGTAGTTTGTCATGGTAACCCTGGACTAAGATAGACTTTCAGCAGGAATCCTGATGGCCCAGCCCCTGTGTCTCTTGCTTGAGACCTGTAGAAGCGGAACTATGAAGGCAGGTCAGTGGACCTGTGAGCCAAGCCCTCTTCCTGCAAGGCCAGAACTCCCTCTGTACCGGCAACCCGTGGCCCAGAGCTGGCTTATGTGACCTTGCTCACTCAGTCTGATGAAAGACAGTCAACCCAGGGACTTGGTGCTAGGGTTGCTGAGGACTCTGCAGAATGTGTGAAGGTCGAGGACGACTTGCAGGCCTGGCTCTCTGACTCTGCCCTGTGGGTGGCAGGCATGGGACTTGAGTATCAGGCTCGCTAGGAGGAGCCTTTACCTGCTGAGCCAGCTCCCAGCCCTGGCTCATTTATTCAATTGCTTCTTGTTATTGTTCGTTTTTGAGACAGGGCCTCATGTAACCCAGGCTAGCCTCAATTGTTCAGAGTCGGTTAGACAGCCCAGGCTAACCTTATTATATTGTGCCATTTCACATGTTCAGCCATTCTCCCAACAAGTCGCTTGGGGCTTCTTTGAGGTGTCTATGTGTTTTGCAAACAAACGCTTTTAAAGAAAAGAAAAATGTTTATGACGGTTTTCACTTCAGTGACTTTAGGACAAAATTAAAATCCTGAACTCTGGTGCCATTAAAAAAAAAAAAAAAAAAGCCAGGCATGGTGGTGCATGCCTTTAATCCCAGCCCGGGTGGGGGGAAGGGCAGAGGCAGGGGGATCTCTGTGAGTTCCAGTACAGCCAAGGTTACACAGAGAAACCCTGTCTCAAGAAACCAAAATAAATAAATAAATAAATAAATAAATAAATAAATAAATAAGCAGAGTGGTCAAAGCATTCATTTCTAGGCCATGCAAAGAACTCTCTTGAGGCTGGAGAGATGACTTACCAGTTTAGAGAGCTTGCTCCCCTGCCAGTGCTTACACCTATAATCCAGCTTCAAGGGTCATGGCGCCCTCTTCTGGCCTCCTCAGGCACCTGCACACAAGTGGCACACACAAAAATAAACCTAAAAACAAAACCAAACAAAACATCCTACAAAAAGATAACAACAACAACAACAAAAAAACCCAGATAATCTACATTTTAAAAAATGGACCAATGGGGCGTAAGGGTGGAACAGGAAGGAGAGGAGGGTAGGAGCTGCAATCAGGCTGGAAAGTGATTAAATAAATAGATAGATAAATAAATAAATAAATAAATAGGGGAAAAACGAATCCCAGATGACCTTAATTCACTGAGTACACTGTAATATTTAATACATATTGAATCTGTAATAAATAACAGCATATTTTTTTAAAAAATGAACCAATGAGCCAGGCAGAGGTGAAACACACCTTTAATCTCAGCCCTTGGGAGGCAGAGGGAGGGGGATCTCTGAGTTTGAGGCCAGGACAGCAGCACCACACAGAGGAACTGTCTCAAAAAACACAAACAAACAAACAACAACAAACAACGCACTGATGCCCTGAGTTCGATTCCCAGAACGCACAGGGCAGAAGGAGAGAACGGACTCCAGTAATTTGGCCCCTCACCTCCACGCGCACACCGTGGAACAGGCACAGGCAGACTCACGGAGACACGCTATGCACAAAAGTAAATAAACGCCTTTAAAACGGAGCCGAGGTGCAGAGGAGATGGTGTAGCGAGACTCGTGAGAGGCACTTACAGCACAGGCCTGGGGAACTGATCAATCCCTGGGAGCCCGCAACCACAGAAAGAAAGAACCAGCTGCACCGAGCTGCCCTCTGGCCGCCACGTGCACACTGTCGCAAAGGACACACACACTCCTGGGTTCTTTAAATCCTGGGGGAATCTCTTCCTCACTCCATTCTCTGACCCCCACATGCACCCATTCTGTATGTGTGCCACACCCCAAGAATGTACTTTTAGTTACATTTCTGTGTGTGTGTGTGTGTGTGTGTGTGTGTGTGTGTGCCTATGTGTGTAGGTCAGAGAACAACACGTGGGAATGGGTGGTCTCCTTCCACCACTGGGACCCCAGGATGGTCCTCGCTTGTCAGGCTTGTTCAGAAAATCCCTTTCCGTGCTAAGCCATCTCACCAGCCCAGGGAACAGTTTATTCTGGTTATTGCTGTGGAAAGGCCCTCCCCCAGAGTCTGAAATGCATGTGAGCGGAGGGCTGGATCTTTTATTGGCACTGTCTGCAGGACATTTACACCCCACGGTCTGGGCATCCAAAGCCCCTACTGAGGTTATGCTCGGCACTGGACTCCCCAGCCCTTGGGCCCCTGGGCCACAGATGTAGTGATATCACCATTCCTCACAAACATGACGTGTCCGGTCAGGGGAGGGCATGAGGTATCCTTTGGCCCGAGGCTCATCTCCCTGGGGTCTTTTTTACTTTCTTGGCTCATTTTTTTGTTTGGTTGGTTTTGGGTTTTTTGTTTTTTTTTTTTTTAAGACAATGTTCATATATTCCATGCTGGCCTTGAACTCACTACGTAGCTGAGGATGATCTTGAACTTCTGATCTTGCCTCCTCTACCAAGCAAGTGCTGAGATTGTGGGTACAGAGCACCACGCTTAGCTTTGGGCAGTGCTGAGGGTCAGTGCCGGGGCCTCCTGCAGGGTAGGCAAGCGCCCCTAGCCAACGCTGGCTGACAGCTCCTGTTGTCAGAGAAAGGCACACACCTCCTCTCCCTCTTCCCAGCTGTTTTCTTTCCCTGCCTGCTTTGGTGGGGATAGGGAGGGGACCCAAGGCCTCTGCCTGGCTAGACAAGCACTTCAGGGCCCTTTCCTTAATTCCCCCCCCCCCCTTGCTTCTATCCATCCCCTAACATGACATTATAGCAAGCGTCAGCTCCACCAGGAGTTTGCTACTGTGGCCCCAGTGCCCAGAATGAAACGCTCCATAGACGCTTGTGCCTCATCATTGTGCTCTCATGACAACCCTGGGAGTGTGTGTGTGCGTGTGTGTGTGTGTGTGTGTGCATGTATGCATTCATACGGTGCTTGTGTGAGTACAAGTGTGTTCCTCAGACACCTCAGACACCATCATTATTTTTTAGACAGGGCCTCTCTTCGGTTTGCAGCTCACCAAATGACCTGAGTTGTGTCTGCTTCCCCTATGCTGACACGGTAACCCAAGCAAGCATGCACTGTCAGGCCCCGATATTTTGGGCAGGAACCTCGGATCAAACTCGGGGCCTCATGCTCACCAGCCAAGCTAAATTCCAGGACCAACTCTCGGAGAATGTTTTAAGTATAGAAAGTCTTGCTGAAAGCCTGGCATGGCGGCCCATGTCTCTAATGTCAACTCTCAGGAGGCCTGAGGCAGGAGGATTGCCTGGGCTGCACAGTGAGTTCTAAACCAGTCTAGGCTACCAAATGAGACTCTTAAATGGTCTACCAAAAAATATTGGAAAAAATAATTAAAAGGTCATGGGTTGCTGGACCTAGTGCTACACCTGTAATCCCAGCACAGGCGGGGCTGGGGCAGGACCACAGCTCTGAGGCCAGCCTGGGCTACGTGGTGGTTTCTCTTCTCTTCCAAACTCGTCTGTGGGGGTAAGGAAGTACAGATTTATCATCTTGATTTCTGTGAATCGGGAAGATGGTGTTCTGAATGATTTAAGTGGCTTCTCAGAGGTCTCATGACAAGTGGCTGATTTCAAACTTGAACCTGAGTCTTGGGAGCCCAAATGGCCTTTGAGACACAGAGCATCCATCAGTCAGTTCAGCCTCCAGAGCAGACACCAAAAGGCAGAAGTATCGATAGAAGGAAGGATATGCTGATCACTGCTGACTGGGAAACTCTGCCGGGGGGGGGGGGGGGAGGGAGAGGACACAGATTATCTCTCTTTTAACTTGTGGGGAGGGGAAGGTGTCTGACACTGAACAACATATCCCTGCTTTCTTTTGACTGCTGACTGACCATCCCAGTCCTGTGTGGCCTGACACATATCCATAAGAGCTTCCTTGCACATCAGATGACACATGTCTTCAGGACAGAGTTACTTGAGATGGGATGAGGGGCAGGGAGGAGCTCAAATGGCTAAAGGCGATCAACAGGAGGAGATCTGGAGGCAGAGGCAGGAGTTCAGGGCCAACCTGAGTTATGCTGGAAGAAACCATAGTGTCAAGTCTATCGGGGAGGCTCTCTGAATGAGACCGAGCCAGCCGGCGTGTGGGCCTGCGCGCAGGCGCACTGAGCAGAGGACTACACAAAGCCCTTTAAACACCGTTGTTGGACCCGTTGGGAGTTTGAGTTAGCCGGAAATGTCTCTCCACTTAACAGTTCTCAATTACTCTTTCTGCCTATGAAATCATTTCCCTCAGGGCAGGCCGAATGCTTCAGACCTCCTCTACTGCTCTCTTATCTCCGGCAGTGTGGTGTCAGCCCGCCCAGCCTGAACCACTCCCAGAGACTTTGTTTCTGGTGCAAACCTGGAGAAGGCTCCCGTTTCTAATCCTGAGAGGGCCAAAGATCAAAGGCGCCGGGCAATAAAAGGAGAGCCATCTTTTTCTCTCAATCTGAGAGTCATTGCTTCTAAGGGCAGCCAATGTAAAAGGCATAACGACTTTTTCTGTGGTAAGGCATGGTCCCACAAGAATTCTGGAGCTCCCTGCACCCCATGAAGCTGATCCACAGACACCCAGAGTCACGCATTTGCATTCACTCTTTAAAGCACCCTATTTTCCCAAGCCTCTGTTCCTAAAAACATCACAATAATCTGAGGCTCTCCAGCCGCAGCACAATTGGGGGTGTTTCCCCCTTAATTACAGAGACGTGCTGGGAGGAGGCCAATCTGGCAGTAAGTGAAGCAAGGACCTGTCAGGGGAAGGAAGATGAAAAGAAGGCTCCAGTCTCGTGTTTTGCCAGAAGAAGAAGGAACACGGCGTCCTCACGCTCCCAGCTCTCATACTAAACTTAGCCAGCTCCCAGCGTTCCAGAGTTGGCAGATCAGCCGGTGGGGTCTCAATAAACAGCCGTGGTTCCGTGACTCACTGACAGCAGCCACGTGCGGGATGTAGCTGCTTTCAGCCAGCCAGTCCTGGGGTGGTGCTAGGCTGAGCCCCTGACACATACCAGGCTAGTGGATGGTGAGGTCAGGACCGACTGGTGCTATTTGAAGAGCCGGAGAGGACTGCAGGTGACAGAGCCCAACACGGAGAAGAAGACTTGGTATCTGGGACAGTCCTGTGAGATCACATAGTGAGGAGATGCGCCATCTTGGGGGACTTCATCTGACGGGACCTCGTGACCATCAGGACACAGAACAAGGGAGACAATGTCGCATGGGAATCCCCAGCTGTCGAGGGAGTTCTCCCTTTGTGACTGTAGACAGATGGTCACCATACAAGCTGGTTTCTAGGAGGAGGAGCCGGGGAACGTCCTTCACCCTTGTTCTGACATGATCAAGTTGATATGGCCAGACCATGCCAGGGTCTATAATCACTTTGAGATCTAAGTCCCTAAAGGTGTGGGTGGACTCTGGACTCATCCGTAGCCGAATAATTACGGGTCAGCCTTCCTGGAGCCTGTCAGCTGCACAGATGCCCTCTACAGAGGCTGGGACACCTCCGGGGACTCACCAGCCATAGTGAGGTAGAGAGGGGCCTCCCAGGCTGAATAGATCCTGAGAGATCCTTACGGATGTTAGGAAGAGCTCGTCTGGGCTGAGAGACTGAGAAGATGCCCAGACTCGGGAGCGAGGGACCCTGAAGCCTGGGGGCTAGAATGGGGCCGACATAGACCTGGACAAGGTGGGAAAGTGCAGGCTTGCTCTATGTGGAGAGTGACCTCCTGGCTCCCGGGGAGCGGCCTGTGGAGCATCCTAATGAAGGAGTTAGTCACAGTTCAAGAGGTCCCAAGGGAGCCCAGCTCTGTGGCACCTGCCTCTGATCCTAGCATTCAGGGAGACAGAGGCAGGCAGATCTCTGTGAGTTTGAGGCCAGCCTGGTCTACAATGTGACAGGACAGCCAAGGCTACTCAGAGAAATGGTGTTTCGGTGTTTGGGTGACAGGGGTGGGGGGAGCGTGGGAATAACAAGGTTAATGAGAGGGGCCCACAGAAGTCCATCCAACACAGGGAGGGGCCTTACTCGTTGCTGTGCAGAGGCAGTGAGCTCCGCAGATCACCAACCTTGTCTGACTTCCTTGTCGGTACCCTCTGAGACCCACGGAGGGACACATGCAGAAACTCAGCCCTCCTCTTCACAAGCTGCTCTCAGAGGCCAGGAAAGCCCAAATACTGTGCCCAAGGTCACCAGAAAGCAACGGGACCAGAAACAGCCTTGTCTGCCCCACCAAGCAAGCTCCAGACTTTCCCATCTGGCTTCCCAGTTTTTGTCCCGACTGGTGCTATTTTTAACTGGCTCCCTTGGCTGGGATGGAAAATGACTCCAAGGCTGGGCCAGCACTGCCTTCTGAGCACTGATCCAGGTGAGGCTGGATCGGAGCGGTGGCCTGGCCTTTCACCCAGGCTTGTCACCACTAATTGCTTGTCACGTTCAGCTAAAGGAAGAGTGTGCCACACAGTTACCCAGGCTGGAGCTGTCCCCGCACCTGTGAAGAGGGACTGTCATGGGTGCAGGCACGTGCTCTGACCTTAGGGCTCTTCCCAGAGGAAACCAGCATGATTTCATCTAGGGAACAGTCAAGATCCACAGGAGCATGTTGTCCTCCAGGCCACTAGGGGGCCCCAGCTGAAGTGCCATAGAGCTTTGTTTCTAAAGTAAGTTCCTGCAAACATCTGTTCACATAGAGGTAGGTAGGTGGCTCACATCCCGCCCTTAGGCAGGGCAGGCAGGAGGGTCAAAGGTTCATAGCCAGATAGAGCTCATGAGACTTTGTCTGAAAAAGAATGAAATAAAAGGAGGCGAAAAAGAAGGAGAGAGAGTTTGAGGCTACCAGAGACCCTGTCTAAAACAAAGGAGAAAAAAAAAAAGATTGGGTGTGGCAGCTCTGTGAATCCAGCATGTGGAAGAGTAAGGCAGAATTGCTATGAGTTCAAGGCCACCCTAGGCTATAAAGTGAGACCCTGTCATATTCGTGTGTGTGTGTGTGTGTGTGTGTGTGTGTGTGTTTATGTAGGACCAGCCAGGCTTGATGGTACACACCTATAATTCTAGCACTCTAGAGGCTGAGGCAAGAACGATTGCCTTTAGTTGGAAGCCATGTCTTGTTGGCTACGCAGCAAGACCCTGTCTTGAAATAAATAAATAGAGTACGCAGGCAGGGATGAACAGGCTGAAGGTAAAAGGCCAGAAGGGAGCAGGAGGGAGTGCCGCAGAAGGCCTGCCACAGAGCAGTCACATGGGATGAAAACCAAGCGAGGGAGCAGGACCATAGGGGAGGGAGCTGGGCTAAAGGGGAAGAGACAAGGAGGGGAAAGCGGAACCCGGTGGCCTCTCTTTGGAAATGTCTGAGAGAAATGAGAAAGCATATTCCCTTTAGGAAAATAGAGACAAAGTGTTAGGACATGAGAGACAGGACAGGAGCAGGCTCTCAGAGCAAGGGTGAGGGCTAAAGAGGGACTGAGGCATCTAACACCTTGGCAGTCGGCATGGAGGAGGTGAAGCAAGAGGATGGAGTATTCAAGGCCAGGCAGGACTCTAGAATAAAGCTGTCTAAAAATACAGTACCAACACAATGCTGCCCTCCCCAGGCTGTAAGGGCCTCTAGTTGAGGGGATCCTGGCATAGAATCATAAGGCCCTACTCCTGGGGCAGAGGTCCTGACACTGGGGGTCAAAGGTAGTCACTCTCATGAAGGGATAATTTTTTTTTCCTGAAATTTACTAATTAGCGCAGGCTAGCTTCTCAGTCCTAAACGTCTTCTGCTGGGATTGTGGGTATGTGTCCGGCCATGCCTGGCTGACAATACTACTTTTGCCAGAGAGACTGTCATGTCGTCTGGAAACCACTATATGAGAATATGCATAACTGAGAATATGCATGCAAGTGTCTACTACACAGGGCGCCAATGACAGACCAAAGGGGCAGTGCCAACCAAGCCTGGCTTTGACAGACCAATGAGGTCATTATGCTTATTTTTAACATGGCTTGTTTTATTTGTGTGTGAAAGAGAGAAAGACTGAGAGTGAGAGAGACAGACAGAACTAGAGAGGGAGGGAGGGAGGAAAAGACAGGGAGAGAGAGAGAGAAAGAGAGAGAGAGAGAACATGTATGCAGTCAGCTCAGAAGACATTGGGTCCCTGGAGCTGGAGCTACAGACAGTTGTGAGTTGCCCAGTGTGGGTGGCACTGGGAACAGGACTCAGATTCTCTGGAAAGAGCAATATGCTGTCTTAACCACTGTGCCATCCCTCCATACCTAGGCCAGGCTTTCTAAAGTGGCCAAGCTTGAGTCATGGTGTTTTCAGATTAATTGTAAACCTGGAAACCTCATGAAATTACAGGCACGGAGCTCATGGGTTCTGTGCATCTTCCTGCTGTCCCAGCTGCCGAAGGGGTGGCCTTCTTTACGGATGCAGGTACCAAGACGCAGGAATGGGATTGGTACCCTCTAAGATGGAGGGCAGCTTCCGCATTTAATTCCATTCTTAAAATGGTAGCAACCCTTCGAGATGGGTCTCTTTGGACTGGGCGGTTTTTTTTGTTTGTTTGTTTGTTTGTTTTTGTTTTTGCCAGTTTTGCACTTTATTGTCGTTGCCACCTCAGGCCTTGACTGCATAGTTGCGCAGCGGGTTATAGCCTCTCCTTCCGCTGCTGCTTCTTGGTCTTCAGCTTCTCTTCGTGCTTGGTGAGCCGGCGGCGCATGGCTCTAGTCTTCTTGGGCCGCAGGTCCAGAGGCTTGTATTTCTTGCCCTTGTAGAATTTCCTGAGGTTTTCTTTTTGAGTCTGATTAATGACAGTGAGGACACGGGCAATGGATTTGCGGACGACTCGTATCTTGGACAGCTTGGACGCGGCACCGCCTGTCACCTTGGCGACGCGAAGCTGAGACAGCTCCACCTTCAGATCGTCGTAGTTGTTTCAGCAGCTCCTCCTTCTTCTTGCCGCGCAGTTCCCTAGCCTTAATCTTGGCCATGGCTGCGCTGCTCACTGCTGAAGACCAGACTGGGCGTTTTTTGTTTGTTTGTTTGTTTTGTTTTGTTTTTCAAGACAAAACTTATCTGTGTAGCCTTGACTGTCCTAGATTCAATTTATAGACCAGGCTGACCTCGAACTCACAGCAATCTGCCTCCCTGACTGGACCCAGCTTTTTTGTTTTGCTTTGTGAGAGATTTTGTGTGTGTGTGCTTATTTTTGTTTATTTATTAAAGTTTTGGGGTCAGAGCCTCCTGGAGCCAGGCTGATCTCAGACTTACTTTACAGTAAAGGAAGACCTTGAATTCCTGGTCCCCCTGCCTCCACCTTCCAGGTACTGGGATGCAAAGAAGATACTGTGGTGTTGGGTGGTTTGTTCCGTTTTGTTTTGTGGTGCTGGGCTTGAACCCAGGGCTTTGCAAACTCTAAGCATGTTTTACCAACTGAGCTACATCCCCAGCCTCTGGGCTTTGTTTAGGGTCTGAATGTTTCCCTATACCCTCTAAGGGGCAGTGTAAGA
>REGO01000004.1:5957022-6040248 GCA_010120015.1 Rhombomys opimus
GTCAGATCCGCAATCTGTTTCCACAGCTCTGGGCTGCCAGGCTGCATCCGCCTCCCTGGGCTCAGGTCAGCCCTGTACACAAGCCCCTGTTTGCCCTGACCAGGCTTCTGGACTGTCAGACATAAGCAAAGAGGTGAAGAGAGGAAAGCCCTGAGAGTTAGGGAGTTATGGGCCCTCACTTTGGCTTGAGGTCCTGACCCCCCAGCACAGCTGTGCAGGAATCTCTTTAGCCATGAAGATGAAACTTATTGACTCACTCATTCATTCACTCATTCGTTCATGCTCTCATCCATTCTGTACCATGGACCTACTCTCTACCAGATTCTGAGACTACAGAAATGGAAAACAGGGTGGGGGGAGGAGGACTGGGAGGAGGGAAGGGAGGGGAAGCTTTGGTCTGGATATATTGTATGAGAGGGAAAAAAAAAATGGAAACCAGTATCCTACCCACATCCAACCTCCCAGTTGGCTGGGGAACAGACACATTCTGTGGTTAACACTAGAACTTGCGGGACTTGCGGGCAGGTGCCCGGTAGTGGTGGTAGAGGTAAGTGAGTGCCCCACGATGTGGAAAGCAAGGTGTGGACATGGCAGGAGGCTCCTGGAGGAGGGCAGCACCTGCGAGGAATCCTCAAGTGGAAGAGAAGCTAGCCAAGTGACAAAGGGAACCATCCTGCAGGGTGGTACACACCTATGAGCCCAGCATTCAGGAGGGGAGGGGCAGGCTCCACAGGTCCAGGCCAGTCTGGGTTGCACTTCAAATTTAGAAGCCTGTCTCAGAACCATCTATCTTAGTTGCTTTTCTCATTGCTGCCACCAAATACCTGACAAGAAGCGAGTTAAGGGAGGGAGGGTTTCGTTTGGCTTACGGTTTGAGGTGATACAATCCATCGTGGCAGGAAACCATGGCAACAGAAGCAGCTGGTCGTACTGCATCTATAGTCAGGAGGCAGAGAACAGGAACTGGGGCCAGGTTATAAGATCTTAAGACCCACGCTGAGTGACCCTACTTCCTTCTAAAGGGTCAACAACCTTCTCCAACATCATTGGCGTTTTTCATGAGTCTGGGGCGGAGTGAGCATACTTCCTGTTCAAACCACAACACTGAGCAAACAAACAAACAGAAGGTAGGCGGGCTGTTGGGAAGGGGACCACACTTGTTCAAAGGTTATGGAGCCAGGATGTGGCGTGTACTTCTGCCATGTGCATGGCTTCACAGTGGCCAGATCTTGGCGTGTGAGGAGATGAGGCTCGGCAGGTAGACTGCTGGAGCCAGGTGATGATTTTTAGGAGAAGAGAAGTGGGCCTGCACTGACCCGACGGTGGTTCAAACCTCCCCAGAGATACCCCACAAGCTAGAAATGGCTGACTAAAGCCCTATCTTCCCTCGGAGGTAACCTAGGCTCCCCAGGCTTACTGACACCGTGGCTTCAGCCATGGTCCTCTGACAGGCTTCCTTCTGTTTCACTGGCTGGTGCACACAGCTGCAGTATCTTACTCAGTCTTTCCCAGATCCTTCTAGAATTTGCATGCATCTCTCAAACTTTCTTACCCAGGACTTCCCCCTGATCTAGCAATCTGTGGTATCACTGGAGAGCCCGCAGCCCTCTCAGCACTTGTATAGAAGGCCTGGTCTTATAGTGCTACAGGCCTCCAGCTGCTGTGGCCACCAGTGCCCAGTCTGACCAAAGAAGCTGCTTTTCTGAGTTATGCTGGGCTCCTCTCTGGGCCTCGATGAAGGGTCACGTAAACATTATGTTTCTGATGCAATGTTCCTGGCTTTTATCTGCAGACCCTTCTGGTATTTCCAGTCTGACCTCTGGAGGTTTAAGCCTTGGGTTCATGACCCAGTAAGACTGACTGACACACCCAGGCTCACCAGGATTTAGCCTTGGCCTGGTTTTATCAATGAAAAATCTCATGTCCCAGGAAACACCTCAGGTACTAGCATCCTGGGACAATAGGCCTTCTTAGGGATACAGGAAGGAGATGGGGCAGGCCAAGATGACAGATCAGTCACCCTGAAGGGATCCTGCCTAGGGAGTTCTGACTCTCCTAAAATGTCCTTTGAAAACCTAAACCTGAAGCAGGGCGTGATGGCGCACACCTATAATCCCAGCACTCAGGGAGGCAAAGGCAGGCAGATCTCTGTGAGTTCGAGGCCAGCCTGGTCTACAAAGCAAGTCCAGGACAGCCAAGGCTACACAGGGAAATCCTGTCTCAGGCTCTCAGGCGGGGAAAAGAAAGAAAGAAAAGAAAAGAAAACCTGTACCTATTGTTAAGTGAGCATCCTTCCTGAGAACGACAGAGGATGTGAACCAATGCCATCACAAGGAAAAGAGAGCTTAGAAAAGGCTGCACATGAGTTCTCTCTATGTCCCAACCCACCCACTGGACAGACGTGAAAGCTAAGAGAAAGAGTAAGAAAATGGGCTTTGCAGTCAGGTTGCTCAGGCCGGTGTCTTGGCTTTGTGATAAGATTGCTCGTGACCTGTCCACACACTCCTAGGCAGTTCTTGCTGACTGATGTTCTCCCCTGATTCAGGTTTGTCTGACCTGTTTAACACCCCAGCGCTTGCTAACAGACACCCTGAGGCCACTACCCTCACAACAGCCGTGCAGCATCTGAAGATGGTGTTCCTCCTCTCCTGCACCCCCTCCTGGGGCCTGAGCCGTGTCCAGGCGTCTCCTGCCCATCTGTGGAAAGCCAGGCAGAGGTGAGGCTGCCTGTAATGCTCCTCACGGCTTGATGGTGTTTTCCAGAACCTGTAGTTACCCACTCCTTTAAAACTGAACTTTATTAACGTGTTTTTTGAGAAAGGTTCTCATGTATTGCACGCTGGCTCTGAACTCTTTCTGTAGCTGTAGAGAACCTTGAACTTCTAATCCTCCTGCCTCTACCTCCTGGCTGCTGGGACATGCCACTCACAGGCACATGCCCCCACAGTGGTTTATGTAGAGCTGAGGCCCAAGCGCTCTCCCAACTGGTCTCAGTCCCCGGCTGTCCCTCAGCACCTTTCAGTCGGCGCTCTCAAGCCGCTATGTTCCGCTCTCACAGCTGCCGTAGCAAACAACCCCAGACAGAGTGATTCAAAATTTATTCTCTCAGTTCCAGAGGCTGGAAGTCCAAAGCCCTGAGTCTGCAGGCCCACTGTCCTGAGCTCCAGGGGCCTCCTGGCCTGTGCCTGGCTTCTATGTTTGTGGGCAGTTAATTAGCGATATTCCTCGGCCTTGTACATCCCTCTAATCTGCCTTTACCTTTATTGCCCTCTTTGTGTGGCCACATTTCTGCATTGTCTTCCCTCTGTGTGTGTCTGTCCATAATTTCTTATAATCAGTTCCTAGACTCCTGGTCTAGTATCATCTTGTTAATACTTCATAGTATTAACAAAGATACTAGTTCTAAACGTAGTCAAATCTGGGATTGATGTGCCTGTATCTTTTAGAGGACAAAATCCAATTCCAACCCCAAACACAGCTGAGATCAGCGTAACGTCAGAAAACCGCCCAGCAATTGTCATGCATGGGGATGAAATTATCGGCAATTGTCATGCATGAGGATGAAATTATTTATATCTGAGCTATGAGGGAAAAGCTGGGGCAGAATGCACAGGGATCCAAGAAGGCCTGCTGCCCCGGGCTCAGGGACAGCGCCCAGATGGAAAGCTGGTTTGTTCTCAGTCATCAGACTGTCTTGTGCTTTTCCTGGCTGCTCCTCTGGCCCTGCAGCCAGCAGGAGGGAAGGCGGGACTCAGAGGAATGAGCCTAGAGAAGCTCTGCTGGCCGTGCGTGCGTGAGCCCTGGGTGGTCCCAGCATCCTCTGCACGACACTGGCTGTACCACCTCAATGACCTCATCTGGGAGGCTGCGATTCAGTCTGCGGCACGAAGATGCTTGGCTGGGATGATGGGGAAGGACAGGAATGTTTCTCAGAAGAAAGGAAAAGAGATATAGAAAGCTTTCCTGAGAAAGCATAGTTTTGCCCCTTGCCATTGCCACTGACGGTGCCCAGTGCGTGGGATCAACAGTCCTGCCACCTTAGGACTTCAGAAAAAGCCTGCAGGGACCACAGGACCTTCCTGTACTGACTAGGGCAGAGTGGCTTTGCAGAGAGAGCTACCCAGAGTCAGCAGTTGGGATTCAAGTCAGCTCTGTGTGTCCTACAGTCCTGGCCACAGGTGTCACTTGCCTTCTTTCTAGGCCAGGCCGCCCTGCCTCTAGAGAAAACAGTGATGCACTCTTGCTGTCGGCTTCCCTGGCCTCCCATACATTCATATATTTGAATGTTTGTATATTTGAATGCTTGGTCCCGAGTTAGTGGAACTGTTTGGGGAGGATTGGGAGGTGTGGCCTTGTTGGAAAAGGTGTGTTACTGGGGGTGAGCTTTGAGGTTAGATCTCTCTGCCTTGTGATTGTATCTCAAAACATGAGCTCTCAGCTACTATACCAATGCCATGCTGCCTGCCTGCCTGCCTGCCGCCATGCTGCCTGCCACAATGGTCGTGTAGTCACCCTCTGAAGCCATAAGCCCCAGATAACCTCTTTCCTCTCTAAGTTGCTTTGGTCATAGGGTCTCATTGTAGCAATAGAAAAGCAACTACAGCACTTCCTCTCCCACGTCTTTAGCCGCTCTGCAGGTGTCCGCTTAGGACTCTGCCTTCCTGCTGCCAGTCTCTAAGGTTTGGGCATGTGGTGATGGGTGGAATCTTGGATCACTTTCGAGAGTGCCTTCCTCTTACTGGTTAAGGCACAGGCCAGTGACCCGAGCCAGCGGTGAAGGTACAGCTCACGCTGGCTTTAGTGGTCTGGGGCATGAGCCTGCAGCTACCGTGATAAATGGCTACCAACGGGCAACACGGTGCCAGCCCATGGAGGAAAGAACCAAGAGATAAAGCTAAACTCAAAACTAGCTATGCCTGAGGCCAGGTCTCCCCACATCCTGATTTCCAGCCCCAGAACCAGGGGCTTCCCTTGTTTGCTAAGTCCTTATTGAGTTGGGTCTATGTCACTTGTAGGGGCTAAAGAGATGGCTTAGTGGTTAAGAGCACTGTCTCCTCTTTCTAAAGGACCTAAGTTCAATTCCCATACACCCACATGGCAGCTCGTAACTGTGTAACCCCAATTCCAAGGGATCTGGTACCTTCACAGTAATGTACATAAAATAAAATTAAATAAATTATGTCACTTGTAACAAAAATATCCTAATAAAACTGCATTGGCAGTGTCCATTTCAGTGGGTGACTGAGCAGATTAGGTTATTAGCTCGTGAGGTTTTCGAGGACAGGTGTTGTCTTATTCCTGTGTTTATTCCTGATAGCTGACCCTTCAAGGAGCTCAAATGTTCATGATGTGAGTAATTATTGTGCGTACGGGCTGCAAAGCTTTAAGGTTTGGGTTGTATCCCAGGCTGGCTTTGAACTGTCTATGAAACAGAAGATGACGTTGAACTTCTGAGCCTTTGAGCTTCCGGGGTTACAGACAGGCATCACCACACCCCCTTTATGTATTTTTGGGTACCTATGGCTGGGATTCGAGCTCCCTGAGCCACAGGCTGTGAGCTCCCTACCTTAGCGTACCCAGGGCTTGGCAGCTGGGAGTGCTTATTCAGTGGGGTCTTGCCAGAGTGATGGCACACGCCTGGAACCCCAGCTTTCGGGAGCTAAAGGGAGGAGGATTGTGAGTTTGAGGCCAGCCTAGCCTACATATCTAGACCTTGTCTCAGAAAACCAAGGGCTGGCTCGAGGCTCAGTGGTAGACAGTGCTCTGAGCGTGCTGGGTTCTCCACAAGAGGAGAAAAATAGTGGGAAACACAGGAAAAAAGAAAGGGCAGGAAGGGAGGGAGGGGAAAGGAAACGGGGGGGGGGAGGATTAGTTTGCTTTTCGCTTTTCCCGAGTTTGCATTCCAGAGTCCTTCCATTTGAACCGCTCACCCACTGCTTCTAACAGGAGTGTGTCAACCAGGAGGAGCCCTGGGCTGGACCAGCTGGGCCCAAGACTCCTCCGGACTCCACCCGTGACCACAGCATTGCACACACCCTGTTTCTGCTTGTTCTGTCTTTTCTGTTGGAACTTTTATTATGAGACAAGACACATGCCTCACCTCCCCGAAACCATACGAGGACGGTTGTGAGGTGAACACACTCGTGTGAATAGCATCATCCTAAGAAGGGGTGATCGGATCCTTGTCATCCATCTTCAGTCCCTGGGACCTACAGGGGGAGTGCCATTTGCACTCTTCACCAGGAAGCGCCCCCACCCCGGCCTCCTTCCTCACATATCCTCAGTAACACAACACACACTTTTCTGAGTCTGACATCTTCCACTTAATGCTATGACGAGAGTCGTTCAGCTTAGGAATTTTTCAGCACTGCTATACAGAAGAACTTAAGCTTTCTCTTCACAGGACTCTGGATCTGAGAAACTTTTACCCAGCCCTGGGTACAGGGGTAGATAAAATGAGTGTTAAAATCAAGCGTTTACTGATCGTCAAGAGTGTTCATAGCCATCTCGGTTTGGAGTTTATTAGGAAGATTTTTGCTTTGTTTTGTTTTGTCTGGGACAGGATTTCTCTCCATAGACCTGGCTGTCCTGGAGCTCCCTAGGTAGATCAGGCTTGCCCTGAACGCAAAGGGCTCTGCTGGCCTGGGTCAGTCTGTTAAAGTTCTTGCTGCCAAGGCTGATAACCTGAGTCCTCTCTCTGGGACACAGTAGACTGAAGGAGAAAGCTCACTCCTATATGCTGTCCTCTGACTACCTTATGGGGCTGTGGTGTGTGCTCACAGATAGATAGATAGATAGATAGATAGATAGATAGATAGATAGATAGATAGATAGATAGATAGATACATACATACATACATACATACATACATACATACATAGTTTGAAACAAATGAAATCTTGTCTGAATATCTGATACCACAGGGTATAGATCATCTTCAGTGTTTTTCAGACTCAATTGCTATGCTGAAAATTTTTTAATTAAACAACTTGATTATTTTATTTTGTGTATATGAGCGTTTTGCTCACATGTATGTCTCTGTACCACGTATGTGCCTGGGAACAGGCAGAAGGCCCTGGCAGGGTACATGCAGGGCCGTGGACCACTCTGACCCCACTCTGACCTGTGTCAGGGAAAGCCTGCTTGGCCAGGGGTGAAGTATGGATGGAGAGAGGGCGAATAGAGACTCGTAGCCATGCTCTGTGGCTTCCTGGAGGGTGGGCTGTAAGGTGGCAATATTGAAGAGCAGGAGGGGGCAGGGCTGGAGGAAACAATGGGGACACTTGGGAGCTGAGGAGCAGGAAGCTTTAGAGGGATGTGGGGAGAGCCGGGAAAACCTTGCAAGGAGCAGGGGTGCTTTGCTACGTTGGCTCTAAGTCCCTTGTCATCGTTTCCTTGGGCTAGCTTGACAAAGAACCACAAACTGTGTGGGGGAAACAAAACAAAACAACAACAACAAAAACAAACAAACAAACAAAAAAACCAGACACACATTTTCCCAAGGTTCTGGAGACCAGAAGTCAGAAATCCAGGCGGGGTCTGGACCACAAGCCCCCAAGTGTTGCCTGCCTTCTCCTGCTTTTGATGGCTTCTCTATAGTCTAGAGGCAGATCCCAGCTCAGCGCCATGAACTTCCGTAGGACACAAGGAGCGTATGGGGCTAGTGCTCCATCCCTGAGCCATGGGAACCCGTGTCCTTTTCCTTTGTCCTTCGAAACACGGAGCCACTGGTGTTGACAAAGTCCAATCTGCCTGCTGGCTTCCTTTGGTGGCTTATGCTTTGGTGTCCTGACTGAGACACTTGCCAAACCCTGGGTGATTCACCTGTGTCTTCTAAGAAGTTCACAGTTTAGCTCTTAGAGTTTCAGGGGGCTTGTTTTCTTTTTGACCGTGTCTTAGGCTGGCCTTGAACTTTATGTACCAGGGGATGACCTGGAATTCCTGATCCTCCTGCCTCGACCCACCAAGTGCTAGAATTACAGGCATGTGCCACAGTGCCTACCTCCTGTAGTTACTGTGCTTTGCCTACCCTGTGTTTTGTGTCTGATAAACTGGGAAGAGTCCACAGATAAATACATAACTGGCATATGGTCACGGGATAAAGCTTCTCCCACACGCCTGCTCTCCCCCCGCCCTGTCCCTGTGGCCCAAGCTCTTTGGGGTTGTCATATGAAGTGGGGTGTTCGGAGTGAAAGGGAGGCTCCCCCACAGGACGGCAATGTGGAGACACTTCTAGGTCAGCACCACAGTGGGAGAGCCCAGAAGCAGAGAAGCTTGCAGGCTCCACCCTCAACAGAGCAGAGGAGCCTGAAGCAGGCTGCCCTCAGGATGGTGCATGTGGTCACAGCAGCATCAGCATCATACCAGCAACTGTCACAGGGATGGTTGGCAGACCGCACCAGCACCAGTGGACACAGTGAACAACCAGAGCTGGACACTGCCAGCAGGCACGAAAATTGTCACCCCTGCTTTGGAGAAGGCAGTGCTGCCCATGCCTGGCCCACGGTTTAGCAGCTGCAGTCCTAGGTCATATCCAGCGTCACTGAGCAGCTGGGTGTATTTAGTCCCGGCACTCAGGAGGCAGAGGCAAGTGGATTTCTGTGAGTTCAAAACCAACCCGGTCTACATGGCACTTTCCAGGCCGGTCAGGGCTACAGGTGAGAGTTTTATCTCCCCCCCCCACACACACACACACATAAACGCGTACACACAGACAAGAAAACAAACCAAAGTCAATGAGCACATGTGATCTCCAGACACTCAGAATGTTCACTGCAGCAGAAAATGTTTGTTTGGTTGTTGGGTTTGGTGTTGGTTTTTGGGGACAGAGTTTCTCTGTGTAGCCCTGGCTGTTCTGAAACTCACTCTGTAGACCTAAACCCAGAGATCCGCCTGCCTCTACTTTCTGGCATTAAACGTGAACATCACCACTGACAACTACAGCTGTATTTTTTTTTCTTTTTCTTTTTTTTTGGGGGGGTGGGGTAGGGTGGGGCTGAGATAAGGTTTCTCTATGTAGCTTTGGCTGTCCTGGACTCACTTTGTAGACCGGGCTGGACTCAAACTCACAGAGATCCTCTGCTTACCTGAGTGCTGGGATTACAGGCAGGCGCCACTGAGCCCAGCCTACAGCTGTATTCTTAATACGCAAAATTTGGTGGAAACCCAGCAACCACCTACAAAAGAATGAGTGCATCTTGGTGTATCTGCAAACGGAATGTCAGAGTTAGCAACTTCCTGAAAGCTTTCTGAAAACACAATGGCCAAAAATTAATTGGAAATCAAAGGAGTGACTGACCTAAGGTATTTCTGGTAGCACTCATCCTGGTCGCACTGTATGACTCCAACATGCACTTCGTTCTGAACACACATGATGCATGCTTAGTACCACACAGGTCTGAAGGAACCTCAGCTCGGATTTACGATTACTGTACGTTATGGCCGCACACAGTTCTGCTGCACGGGAACAATGGTTCCATTAGGGAAAACAGAGACTCAGTATTTCCCCGCGTATTTCATCCTTCATCGTTGGTGTGTCTTCGGAGTCTATTGTGTTGGAATGTTTGGTTTTAGAAATTGTTGGTTGGGGGCTGGAGCAATGGCTCAGTGGCTAAGAGCGCTGGATGTTCTTGCAGAGGACGCAGGTTTGATTCCCAGACCCACCTGCTGGTTCACAACCACCTGTAACTGCAGTCCCAAGGAATCTGATACCTTCTTCTGACCTCCATGGACACCAGGCGTGAACGTGGTGCACAGACATACATGCAGGTAAAACACCCATACCCATTAAAAATAAAATTAAATGAACCTTTAAAAGAAAGACAGGTGGGCGGTGCTGCTGCACGCTTTTAATCCCACCATTTGAAAGGCAGAAGCAGACGGATCTCTGAGTTCGAGGCCAGCAGGGTCTACACAGAGAAACCTGGCTCTAAAAACAAAACAAAACAAAACAAACAAAAAAAGACAGACAGATTGGTTTACAAGGCATCAGGAGCCATGGCAGGTTTAGAACAGAGGTGCCAGGACCCTGCTGTGTGAACACAGACTAAGAGAAGTAGGAACATCCTTGAAGGGGCAATTAACACTCGGTGACCAAAGGAGAGATCAAGAATGTTAGATGGGGCATGGCCACAGAACTCATGAGAAGCAAGCAGGGATATATTTTGAAAGTAAACGTAGCTGGACGCGGTGATGTGTTGGATGTGGCAAACAGAGCCTGCAAAGGAAGAACAAAGACCAAAGAAGAAACTAGCTACGGTAATGCACTTGAGAGGGAAAGGATGAGGAAGGCCTATTTAGGCTATCCTGGGCTACATACTGAGACCTGTTTTTTTAAAAAAATGGAGGAAGAGAAGGGAGGGAGGGAGCAATTGGAGGGGATAGAAGGGAAGGGAGGGAAGAGGAAGAAATAGAAAACACAACAAAGAAGGAGAAGGAAGGAGAAAGAAGGGAAGGAGAGAAGAAAGGAAGGAAGGGAGGGAGGAAGGAAGAAGAAAAGAGGAAAGAGAAGAGGAGAAGATGATCATGACAGTGTCATTCTGAGTGTTTTGATCTAAGTCACAGGGAGGTTGGAGTTGCCACTAAGACAGGGCAGAGTTCTGGGACAGAGTATGGGAGAGATGGGGGTACAGACACTTGGGTTTGGACATGTTAGTTTGAGATGCCTCTTACATTTCCTGTTGGAGATTTTGAGGTGAAAAAGTATCACAGATCGTGTGGAGAAACCAGGGCCTGGGAGCCTGCCCACGAACTTGAAGTGCTTTCTGGATGGCTGGCAGGCCCCTCTGGTAAAGTTCCCTAGGACCTTAGTTAGGACTGCAGAGCATCCTGACGTCCTTCAGGTCAACCGGCCTCCAAAATGCATGATCCTACTGATCCCACCTACTATCCACAATCAGACTCCTCCCCACCCTCAGCCACCATCCCTCACAAACACAGAGCAACAGGACCCAGCGAGCCACAGGACAAGCTATCGCAGAAATGTGGGCCTACGGTGACCAAGGCCAGGCCATAGGCGATGTCCTGACTGTCCCTTGCTCATCATAAGCATCCTCAAGCAGCTGTGTGAAAGAAGTAACGGGCTGTAGCCACCTACCACAAGTGACTACCGTAGTGGCCTTTCTCGTGAGCAAGCGCCTGACTGGAGCAATTGAAGGATGGAAGCTTTGTTTCGGTTCATGGTTTGAGAGCGACCTCCTGGTGTCGGGAGCTGGTGGCATAGTTCGTTACTTATGTATCTGGGAATCAGGGAGCTGGCCTGTGTCAGCACGCCCAGTCATCCAGTCTTCACTCGCTAGCAGGCCTGGGAGACGGCCTGCCGGTAAGCTCCTGAGAGACCCTGAGTCAGAGCTGCAGCTAAACCACTTCCAGATTTCCCGCCCACAGAAACTGTGTGACATAGGAAACTCAGGTTGCCGTAACCAGCTGGGGCTGTGGAATAATTTGTTACAAAGTAATAGGTAATGGATCCACTTTCCTTTTAAATGCTAAGAAGGCTTTTGTGACTCACAATGTCTTTTACCTCCTGACCACAATGGTCACAGTTGTAGAGGAATTTTAATTCAGAACATAGCTGTTCTGGCAAGAGATCACATCCAAAGCCCGTGTGATCAGGCTGGAATACAAACACGCCTGCGATCCAGGAGACAGAGGCAAGCAGATCTGAGCTCAAGGCCAACCTGGTTTAGCGCAAGTTTTAGGTAAAGAAAAGCTTGGGTCCAGGCGTGGTGGTACATGCTTTTAATCCCAAACTATGAAGGTAGTTAGTTTGTAGAAGGAAGCACCCATGTTTAAAAGTATTTTGAGTGGCAGAAACAGTGATGAATCAGAGAAAAGACCTTGACAGAATAGGATAAGCTCAACTCTCCGAGGAGAGAGAGGAAAGGGGAGCTACTTAAGGGGCAACAGAGAGAGAGAAGGAGGTAGTTTTACCACCACAGTTAGGGAGACAGCTTGCAGAAGGAGAACTCAGGTGAAGACCAAATAAGCCAGAGAATGAGAAGGAGTCGGGAAGATTAGAGCAGATTGCTGGAGTTAGTTTGAGGCCAAGCAGAGCCATTCATGGGCCGAGAGGGAAAGGCCAGATTGAATAAATCAGCTGGAAGAGGTGTTTGAGCCTGAACAGCTGAGCTGAACCAGCCAGCCCAGAGCTCAGAAAGAACAAGAAAGGGTGAGCTTATTAAGCAGTAAGTCCAGAGGCTGAAAATACTCTAGGCCTAGGTAGATTGTACAGAGGCTAGACGTTTCCAGGACTAGGCCTAGGTTGGCAGACAGAGGCAGTAAGCCTCAGAGATAACAATAGAAACAAATGAAAGTCTTTTCACACAGGGCAGCAGTCTGGCCTGCAGACAGACTTTCCTGGATCCTCGTTCAGCAATGGGTAAGGTGTGCTTCAGCATCTCAGTAAAGTGTGCCAACCCTCCTGCAGGTCACATGCTCCAAAAGGTCAGAGGTCACCAGAGCTAAGATGGTCCCAGGTCTCCATCTGCCCTTACTGTCCTCAAACTTCCCACCACACGCAGCCCCCAGAGAGAGACATGTCTCAAAACACAAGGTGGGCAGCTCCTGAAGGATTCCTGGCACCTGAGGCTGACTTACAGCTCCTACCTATGGGCCATAGCTGCGTTCCGGTGAGGGAGCCAAAGGACTCTACAAAGCTTTTCTCTGACTCTCATGTGTATGCCATGATACTAGCACAGACATAACATACACACACAGGGATGGAAGGCAACCTACGGATCCCCGGTACCAGATAATGTGTGAAAGCCTTGGCAGCCTGGACCATCCAATGCAGAGGGGTTATGACGTGATGTCACGCTTAACTGGGGGCTGGAAGGGGAAACCCCATGCTCTCCATACTCCTTCCTGTTTCTTGCTGTGAAGTACCCTTTCCAGGGCTGTTGGGAAGACAAAGACGGGAGCTTGAGCGAGCAAATGTCTAAGAGAGGTGCTCTCACAGCAGGGGTGTTCAGACTACGGCGCAGAAGGCCGAACTTGGGGAGTCCTTAGAGACCACCTTCACTTTCAATGTCTTCAACTTCTTTATGAACAGACACCATTTTTCACTCCCCAGACCTTGAATTTAGTGTGACCAGAGGAAGCTGGGTCGAGAGTAGGGGGTGAGGAGGCTGTCAGAGAAGTTTCCAGAAGAAAGAGTTCTGTTCAACTGCTCTCTTTACAGTATACACCTGTTCATTCACTTAGCCGTTTACACTGTCTGCGTTTACACCTGCCAGAAGAAAGAATCAGTTCACATTATAGATGTTTGTGAGCCACTATGTGGTTGCTGGGAATTGAACTCATGACCTTTGGAAGAGCAGACAGTGCTCTTAACCATTGAACCATCTCTCCAGCCTCTTAGCAGTGTTTTTTGCCTGTTTGTGAGTGTCTTTCCTGGATGAATGTGTGTGTGCCGTATTTATGCTGTGCCTCAGGAGGCCAAAAGAGTGACAGGTGGCTGTGAGCTGCCCTGGGAACAGAAGCTGGGTCCAGCAAGTGCCCTTAACCACTGAGCCATCTCACCAGCCCAGGCTCTGCACTTCTTGTTAGTTAGTAACTAGGAAAGTGTAAACAGCCCTCTGCACCGTCCACAAAGGCCAGGGACCGGTTTTTAGCTACTGTATCAGGGTGAGCACCTTATGTGGTTCCTCCCGTTTTCCCAGCAGCCTTGCAAAGCAGCTGTGCGCACCCTCATCTGGACTAAGGAAGCTACAACTCAGACAACTCACTCTAAGTGAATGGATGCAGCAGCTAGACCCGTAGCGGATTTCGTTGGGTGCCAAAGCCCTGCCAGGACTGACACTGCAGGGGACAGGAGGGCTCAGCGGCTTTGGAGTGATGAAGCTAAGAGGCCAACCTTCAGCCGTCAGGGCTTCCTTCCACACATCTTAGGCAGGGATCCAGGACCTCAGCAGGCACCTGGATGCCCTTTCCTCCTTACCTCCTGTTAAAGATGAGCAAACTGGAATTCAAGATGATAAAGGATTTTTCTGGTGCCCCAGGTGGCTCCTTTGATACCCAACATTCCTTTAGGGAACGTTCTTGTGTTTTACTGAGGGGTGTGGCCTGGTCCTTGATATGAAGCTACTCAGAGAATGTGGTCTCCTCCAAGCACTCTGGGCCAGGCATTGCATACATACTGTCTGGTAATGACTCCAAAATCCGAATGTTTTCATTCTTATTTTTTTTTTATTTTTACTTATTTTTATATGTGTGTATGTGCGTGTGCCATGTGCCTGCATGTGTAACAGGTGCATGCTGGTGCCTGAGAAATCGGGAGAGGGTGTTGGGTCCCCTGGGACTGGCGGTATAGGTGGTTGTGAGCTGCCTGACGTGGGTGCTGGGAACCAAACGCAGGCCCGCTGCAAGATCAGCAAGTGCTCTTCACCACGGAGCCCTTTCCAGCCCTTTCATTCCCATTTCAGAGTTGAAGAAACTGTGGCTCAAGGAAGGGAAGCATTTGCTGAAGTAGGATTTGAACTCAGATCTGATGGACTGGAGCGCAGGCAAAGCTCCTTCCATACAATTCTTTATGGCATGGGAGCCGCTGGGCCAAGTAAGTCAGGTCACAATTATGTCAAAGCTATCCTGTTTCTCAGGACAAAGCCCAGAACAGACAGCTGGATTTTCTAGGTCGCTGACACACACACACTCCTCCCCTGAGGCTCTGCTCAGGGGACACATCACCATTGGAGTAGAGAGGAGAGACCTCAGAGACACCTCTGCTTCGTGCCTTTGGCTGCCAAGCCACAACTTTGGGGCCCAGCTAGTCCATGCACCCATTCATGGACGACTCCCATCATCTTGCCCCCCCCCCCGACAGGGTCACAATTCTGTTCCAACATCTCTAAGGACCAAGAGCACATTTCCTTATTTTTTTTCCCTAGCCTTATTTTTTGTTTTGATTTTTGAGACAGGGTCTCACTATGCAGCCCTGGCTGTCCTGGAACTCACTCTGTAGACCAGGCTGTCCTCAAACTCACAAAGATCCACCTGCTTCTGCCTTCCTAGCGCTAGAGTTAAAGATGTGTGCCATCATGCCTAGCTTCTTCTCAGTCCTGTTTGTTTGTTTGTTTTTCGAGACGGGGTTTCTCTATGTAGCCTTGACTGTCCTGGACTCACTTTGTAGACGAGGCTGGCTTTGAACTCACAGCAATCTGCCTGCCTCTACTGGGACTAAAGGCGTGCCCCACCACGCCTGGCTCTTCCCAGCCTGTATGCTAACATTGCCATACATTTTATTCTCGTTGTGTGTAATAAACCTCCAAAACTTTAAAAAATTATTTATTTTGTGTTGAGACCGGAGTCTCATGCAAGCCAGCCTGGTCTCGGGATCACTTTGAAGGTCTGAGCCTCTTGCCTACGCCTCCTGTGGGCCGGGATTACAGACTTGGACCACAACTTACTTTATGCAGTGCTAGTGACCAACCCCAGAACTTCGTGCGTGCTGGGTGTCTGGATGGTTTCTGTCAACTTGATACCTGGGAAGAGGGAATCTTGTTTGAGAAAATGCTTCCATAAGATTGGCCTGTAGCCCCAAGTGTGTAGAGCATTTTTTTTTTTTTTTAATTAATGATTAGTGTGGAAGGGCCCCACCCACGGTGGGCGGTTCCATCCCTTAGCAGGTGTAAGAAGCAGTCTGAGCAAGACACAAGGAGCAAACTACTCAGCAGCATCCCTCTACGGCCTCTGCTTCAGTTCCTGCCTCCAGGCTCCTGCCCTGACTTCCCTCAGTGATGAATCCTGTCTTGAGAGTTGTAAGATAAAATAAATTCTTCCCTCCCTGTAAAGGTTTGAGTGAGAATGGTCCCCACGGGCTCATACGCTTGAATGCTTGACTCCCAATTAGTGGAACTGTTTGGGAAAGATTAGGAGGCGTGGCCTTGTTGGAGAAAGTGTCTCACTGGGATGGGCTTTGAGGTTTCCAAAGTCCATGCCAGGCCCACAGGCCCAGTCTCTCTCTGTCTGTCTCTCTTCCTCTCTCTGCCTCCGTCTTCCAGATCAGATGTGAACGTTCAGCTCCTTCAGTGTGTGCTTCCCTGCACGCTGCTGCCATGTCTCCACCATGATGATAGTGGACTAGCCAGCTCCCCGATTAAACGCCTTCTTCTCTATGGCTGGGTCATGGTGTCTCCTCGCAGCAACAGAACAGTAGCTAAGGCACTCCCCAAGTTGCTTTCAGTCATGGTGCTTAATCAGAGCACTAGAAGCCCTAAATAAGACACCATCCAAACCTCGACACCGCTGTCCAAGACAATGGACTCTGCAGCATCTTCCCTCTGGTCTGACAGGCCTAAAACCTAGAGGGAAAATCAGCTTCAGCAGCAGCTAACATTCAGGCAGTCACTCAACAAGCATTTACTGAATTCCCACTCTGAGGTAGATGTCATAGATACAGCCATGCACAGAAAATTCAGAGTGCTGTCTTCATGGAGCCCAAGTTCTGGGGGACTGAGGGACCTCTAGAAGAAGCGCCTTCCATGGCTGAGCCCACTTGTTCCTCACACCGACTCTGACCTTTGTTGCACTGACACCGTCTTCAGATGAAATGGGGAGGAGTCATAATGACTGACAGGTGTTGAGTCCTTCAGCAGCAGTCAGGCTGCTGTGCCCCACCTGTGGCAGCCCAGAGAGTTCCATTCAGAGGCCCCACCCCCTCAGGAAAAGCCAGGATTCTCTGGCCCTGAAGAGCACTTCAGAACGAGTCTCAATGCTATAAAGAAGCATTGGCAGCTTGTCTGTTTGGGTTTTTGAGTCCCGGTTTCTGTGCATAGCTGTGGCTGTCCTGGAACTAGCTTTGTAGATCTGCCCGCCTCTGCCTCCCGAGCGCTGAGATTCAAGGTGTTCACCACACCTCCCTGTGCACTGAGAGTTTGTTAAGAAAAAGTTTGAGGCCTTTCAAGATGGCTCATCTGGTCCAGGTGCTCGCTCCACAATCCTGATGACGGAAAGGTAGAAGAGGAGAACTAACTGGCCCACAGAGCTGTCCTCCATCTTCCAAGAGCACACTAGGGCACGCACACACACACACAAATCACATACCATACATACAAATCATACTGCACACACACATGACCCACACACCACATACACACATATCACACACACGCCACACACATCAATCACACATAGACCACACACATACATCACACACAAATAACAACTCATATCACATGCACACCACACACACACCATACATATCACACACGTATCACACACAAATCACACACACCATACATATAGATCATACCACACACAATGACACACACACCATCTATACATACACTACACACACATCACACCACACACATATCACACACATACACACACATCACACATACACACAATCACATGCACACATCACACATATCACATGCACAATCACACACACACACACACACAAACTTTTATGGAAAGCTATCTTAGATAAGAAAAGACTTTAGCCTGGTGGTGGTGGTGCACGCCTTTATTCCCAGTACTCAGGAGGCAGAGGCAGGCAGATCTCTGTGAGTTCAAGGCCAGCCTGGTCTATAGAGTGAGTTCCAGGACAGCCATGGCTACACAGAGAAACCCTGTCTCTAAAACCAAAACAAAACAGAAAAGAAAGAAAGAAAAATAAAAGGAAGGAAGGAAGGAAGGAAGGAAGGAAGGAAGGAAGGAAGGAAGGAAGGAAGGAAGGAAAGGAAAGAAGGAAGGAAAGAAAAAAGAAAAGAGAAAAGAAAAGACTTTAACACAGGTTGGGAGCACTTAAGGAAACTATGCACACTCATGTATGAGTGTGGGCTTCTCAAGAGACTTTGAGTATCTTTACAGCAGCCACACACAGGACTTCTGTGGCTTCTGGAGACTGCCCCTCCCTCTCTCTTTTCTGGTAAATGAGGTCATAGGGTGGTCCCTGAGCCGCACTGGGCTGTGATCTGATAAGATAAGCCAAAGGTCACAAAGGTTGTGGGAAGAGCAGTTAAGCCACATCTTTTACTGCAAATGAGGCTCAGGGCCTCGCTTGCAAGAGTCCAAGAAAGTTGCAGTTTTACAGCTGGACAAAGAGAAAGGCCAGACTTGGTCGTAATGGCTAGGCCCTGAACATAGTTCATTACTATTTCATGTTTCTTGTTTGTTTGGTTTGGTTTTTCCAGACAGGGTTTCTCTGTGTGACCTTGGCTACCCTGGAGCTCACCAGGCTGGCCTTGAACTCAAGAAACTTGTCTGCCTCTGCCTGGGATTAAAGGGGTGTGCTGCCACCTCGTTCAGCCCTTTAGAGAAGGGGCTGGTTTCTCTTTCCTGTTGTCCCCTTTATTTTCCAGGTATTTCCGGCTCCCCTCACTAGGCTTGCCTCAGATACCAGAACAAGCCTTGGGCATTCACACTCCGTGCAATGCGGGGAGGTGAGGAGACCAGCCGCGGGACTGGCATGGTTTGAGACCTACTGCGCGCGTGGCCTTGCTGTCACTTCCTGGGTGGCTCTCGAGAAATACCTGACATTTCCAGGCCCAGGTAAGTCGTGGTTCTCTGGCAGAGAGCCTAAAGACCTGGCACGGGTCAGGAAGGCCATCTGTGACTGTGGACTTCTGTTTTTCCTGGTGGGGCCCAGGCAAGTAGTGGGTCCAGGAGCAACCACGTGGCAGAGCCCACGATAAATGATCACTGTTTGGGGAATCTGTCTGCAAACAGGGAACACCACGGGAGGAAGAGGCTGGAGTGGAGGATGAAATTACTGCCTGCGGTGTGAAGCTGAGGAATCTGTTGCTGGATTTCTACCCGCTCTTGGCAGGGTGTGCAAGCACAGTCCCTGTGCAGAACACCCCAGGTCTCAGCTTCCCCAGGCCAGACCACGAGAGCTCCGCCTCTCCCTGCCGGTTCTGGCTCTTAGGGGACGCGCTGCGGGCTTTGGCGCCCCCTGCCGGCCTGGGCGAGCCATGCCACGCGCCGAGCCCCAGCCACGTGAGGAGGGCCTGTCCCTGCCGGGGGCAAAATAAGTCACTAGGAAGAAAGGAAGTGAGTCACCACCCTTCGCAGCTGGGGAGAGTGCCGAGATAAGGATACAGGAACTCGGGACAATGGCGGGAAGTGAGGGGAATGTGGGCCCAGGACAGCTTCCAGGACCCTCTGCGCCCTGGACCAGGGAGGGAACCGTCGGTGGGATGCAAACCGCGGTTCTGAGACACCCCAGGGGCCAAACCTCCAGCAGGGCGGGCTGAGCCTTGGGTAGTTGGAGGAGGATGGGACAGAGGCGAGCCTAGGGTACCCATATCATCTTTCCTACATCTACTGAACTTCCTGAAACCTCAGCTAGATCTCCCGAGAACCCCTTTCGGTCCTTCCATAGGACTCCAACTCCAAGAACATCCCAGGGAACGCGGGCAGTTAAAACACAGGTCATGCTGTGACAACTCTGGGATCTGTTTTCCAGAGGGAAAGTGTTCCCCTGAGCAGTAAAGCAGTCAGTCCCCCCGATCCCCCGGGGGAAGAATTTAGGAGAACTCGCCTTTGACCTCAAAATAACGCTGGCCCCGTCTGGATTTAGACATCTGACAGCCCTTGCTGGGCCTGCTGCATTTCCTCTCCCAGAGATGCCCTCCTCCTCTGTTGCCTCACGATACTGAAGGGCTCAGCCAATTCAGATCACGGTCCAGAGTCATTCCAAACAGATGGGGGCTGCCACTAAATGGGTCAAAATGGTCTACACCGCTCCCTACTTCCTATCCCCTCGACGCGCTCTGTTGGGTCGCCAGCGGCAGCCCCTCCCCCACCCAGAGCAGAAAGGAAGCACAGAAGACAGTCCTGAAGGCTCACCAGTGCCCTGGAGTGGTGTCTCTGAGTGTCTGTGCAACTTCACCGCCTCTGCTACAGACCTCTCCCTGACAGCCAATCAGAACAAAAGTCCACCCTCCAAGGGGACAAAGAACCCAAAATGGTATTAAAAGGATCCCTCAGGCTCTGCCTTTGTGAAAATGTCCTGCAGAGGTGAGCTTGCACATCAGAAACTGCTTCCCACAAATGAGCCAGCAGGTGTCCTGTGTTTGTAAGGTCACTTCCTTAGTCTGAAACCCCTTCCCCTCATCCCAGCGCCCACCCCACCCCCACCTCCCAGAAACTTCTACCTTTAAAGTCGTTTCCATAGAATGTTTCAAAAGACACCACCAGCAACGCTAAAAATGCAGGTCACAACGAGAAGAAAAATGCCCACAAATTGCTTTTCCGATCAGACACTGATATCCTGAACACATACAGGCTGCTCATAACTCTTAACAACAGCAACCTCAAACAACCTGATTCAGAGCTTGAATAGCCACTTATCCAAAGAAAATGCACAGCTGGCCGGTGAGTGTGTGCAAGGGGCCTGTGAGGTGGCTCATCCATACAAGCGCTTTGAACAGTCCCGATAACCAGACTGTGATCCCTAAAACCCACATGGTGCAAGGAGCAGGCCAGCCCCGATAGCTGGTCCTCTGACCCTCAATGCCACGAGAACATGTGAAAAGATGACTGGCCGGTCTATTTGCCAGGGAAAGGAGAAGCAAAACTACCATGGGAGCTGAGCTAGCCTTTCATATCCATTGCTAGGAAAGCAACCAGTGAAGGGAATTGGCTAGAGAGATGGCTCAGCGATTAAGAGCATTGGTTTGGGCCCGGCACCCACGTGGCTGTGCAGAGCTGTGACTGCAGTTCAGGAGACCCAGTTCCGAGGGATCAGGCGCCTCTTCTGACCTCCCTGGTCACCAGGTACACAATGGTACACATACGGACACTCAGGCACACATACGTACACATAAAAAGTAACATTTTTTAAAGTGGAGAACTAAAGCTGGGAGCAGTGACTAGAAATGCAGCCTGACTTGGAAAAAAAAAAGCAGGAGAGAGGGTGCAGTGGATAAGGGCATTTGCTGCTATTGCAGAGGACCCGGGTTCGGCCCCAGCACCACGTTGGCAGCTCACAACCATCCAGTTCCAAGGACTCCGAAGCCCTCCCCTGACCTCCTTGAACACCAGGAAAGCATGTGCTGCACGTGTATACATTCAGGCAGAATCCTCATACGTATAAATCTAAAAATACTTTCTGAGAAAAGTCATAAAAAAAAATTGGACCTCCTGTGCCTGTGGGTAGAGATAAAGAAATAAGGCAGCTATGGCAGATAACAGCATGAGGGGGTTCCAAAAAGTTCAGTCTAGGATGTTTGGAATGCATAAGCCTAACGTGTACCCACTCTGTGAAATCTTTTATTCCAGGTTGGCCAGAGCCGATGGACAAGCTCAATTAGAAATTTTCCTTCTCAGTGTATAGAATGATTTCTCAATGGGAAGACATCTCTATAATATTATTTGTATAACATTACGATTGGCTTTCTTTCTTCCTTTCTTTTTTTGGTTTTCTGAGACAGGGTTTCTCTGTGTAGCCTTGGCTGTCGTGGACTCACTCTGTAGACCAGGCTGGCCTCAACTCACAGAGAACCGCCTGCCTCTGTCTCCCTGAGTGCTGGGATCAAAGGCCACCACGCCCAGCTAGCATTATGGTGGGTTTTAAGAGCAACTTGCCACAAATTAGAATCACCTGAGTAGAATCACCTGGGCTGATCTTTTTAGGCATTGTGTAAAGATTGTATTAATCCTTGTCTTATTCAAACACTGATTTCTGTATGCAGAGCGTTGAGTTCAGGCTGGACTTTAGTATTGTCATTTTTTTTAAAGTGTCTCCTGCCTCAGTATTTTGTAAACACTCCCTCTAACACTTTCTGATACAGCAGAACAGCCTATAGCAAAGGCAGGAGAGAACGGGCAGAGGCAGGGACACTGGGAAAAGAAGCTGAGAGGCTGGATTCCCCTTTTGAAACTAAGGTGAAATAAAGAGCTGTGTGGCATAAAGTAGATCAAACATGGGTTATAAGAGCTAGTTGGGAACAACAGGCCTAAAGCTATCCTAAAGAAATGTAAGTGTCTGTGTTGTTATTCAGAGCTTTCAGAGCTAGGGCAACATAGAAAGTCCCTATGGCTTTAGGAAGCCCCTTCTGAAGAAGAGTTCTGGTTGCTCTCATTGGTGTGGGAAGATGACCCCGATTGTTGGCCACACCTTCTGGTGGCATCAGGAGGAAGATCATGGTGCCCTTTCTACTCTTGGCCGCCTCTCTTGCTCTGAGTTGAATTTACCTGTTGCTGGCTCCTCTGCTGATTGCAGAAACCAATGTTTCCAGGCTTTCATGGTGGACTAAGGACCAGCAGATGTCCGGGAACCTTCCAGGCTTCCAACACCAGGCTGGGGCTACTGAGACACAGCCTTGGTGCCTGGCAGTGTGAGTTTC
This sequence comes from Rhombomys opimus, assembly GCA_010120015.1. NCBI lineage: Eukaryota > Metazoa > Chordata > Mammalia > Rodentia > Muridae > Rhombomys > Rhombomys opimus. The sequence goes on from REGO01000004.1 coordinate 5,979,316, forward strand.
CATGCAAGATATAGTCTTCTTGGCGCATACAACCAAAGTTTCCAGATTGATTCCTCTCTTGAGACAGCTGGGTCCCACTTTCAGGCAACACCTCAGGGCCAGCTCCAAGGCTTCCAGAAGGGATTTGGTGGCACACCTTTAAATCCCAGCACTTGGTGGGCAGGATCTCATGGCCAGTCTTGAACTCTATGTGAGAGTTCCAGCACTGCCAGGGCTACATAGAGAGACCCAGCCTCAAAAACAACAAAATGACCTCTACAGATGTTCACAGCAGCACTGCTCACAATAATCCAATGGTGAAAGCAATTAATATGTCTTGTCAGTAATTGAATGAAGCAATTAACACTTGGAGAAACAACTTAAAAGCAGGAAGGATTTTCTTGGGCATATACCACCAGGGCATATCTCTCTGGGCATGCCAGGAGTGGCCTGCTTTCTCCAACTAGACCCTATCTCCTAAAGTTTCCATCATTTCCCAAAATAGTCCCACCATTTAGCAACCAAACCTTCACTACAGAGACATTTCATATTTAAGCTACAATAAGGGGAAGAAACAAATTGTGGTATATCTACACAATGGAATATTACTCAGCCATAAAAAGAGAAAAAACGAAGACTAGGACTAAAGCTCAGCGGTGGAGCGCCTTCCTAACAGATGTGAGGCTGTAGACTCAATCCCCAGCATCTTCCCTCACCCCGAAAGGGATGGATTACTCATATGTACTACAATATGAGTAGACCTTGTGAGTGTTACACTAGATGAAAGAGACAAAGCATCAAAGGAAAGTCTGTGAAGTGGCTCATCCGGTAAAGGTGCTCAGTAAGTAAACAGATTTATCATATAGGCCTGATGACCTGAGTGTGATCCCATGTAAAGGTGGAAGAGAAAACTAACACCAGAGTTGTTCCCTGACTACCACATGTGTGCCAGGCACACACACACACACCCGATACTCCCCACCCCCACAATAATGTTTCAAAGAGACATAAAAGGACAGTTATTATATGGTTCCATTTATATGAAATGTCCAGAATAAGCAAATCCACACAGACAGAAATCATAGATGTCAGGCTTGGAAGAGCAGAATGGGGGTGATTTCTGACAGGGCCTGGGGTCTCCTTTAGTCCCAGCGTGTGTACGCGCTTTAAGCAAGATGCAGGTGAGGATTATAAAACACCACAAAGGTAGTAGACACTTTCACCGGGACTGAACGCTGGCCCTGGCAGCAAGTGCTCTGAACTGCTAAACCATCTCCAGCCCCTAATATGGTGTTTATTTTACAGCTCTGCCTTGTCCTGAGATGTTCTGTTTTACAAGCAGCATCTGATCTGACTCCATCTTGAAAGCAAACACAAAGGCAGGATGGCCTGTATCTTGTTGGGCATGTAAACACCTGTCCTCACAGCACAAAGTAATAAACTGTATTCCTAACAGTAAAATGGCACCACGTGGGAGAGATGGCCCAGCGGCTAAGAGCACTGGCTGCTCTTCCAGAGGACCTGCGGCCAGTTCCCAGCACCCACGTGGTGGCTCACAACTTCTGGAACTCCAGTCCCAGGAGATCAATGCCCTCTTCTGACCTCCTCAGGCACTAGGCACATACACGGAACACAAACATTCATGCAGGCAAAACACTCATACATATTAAATAAATAAGTAGATAGATAAAGAAACAAGTAATTTAAGCTGGGTGGTGATGGTGTATAACTATGATCCCAGCACTCCGGAGGCAGAGGTAGGTAGATCTGGGTTCAAGGTCAGCCTGATCTATAGAGGGAGTTCTAGGACAGCCAGGGCTACACAAAGACACACTGCCTTGAAAAGCCAAAGGGGGAGGGGGAAGAAAAAGAAAAAAATTTAAAAGTACAAGCTTCAAATTTATCATAACACATGGGCACATTAAAATCATATCAGGAAACCCAGCTCAGAGAAGTTATAAAACCCGCAAGCAGCACCCACTGGCCCCCATAAACAGGGCACTTCACACTGCCATGGAAGCAGCCCCCTCTGACCTGTCATCTTCTTAAAGGAGTAGTTAGGTTCAGAGTCTGTGCCCCTGGCTGCCTGTCAGGTGGTGGTAGGCCAGGTCCAGCCACCTGTTCTCTGTGAGCTAATTAAAAGCCAAACTAAGAGTGGAAAGCAGTAAAAGAGTTATCCAATGTGGCCACATTGGGAAAAGAGACCAAGACATCGATGGCCTCCCCAGTCCACCGTCAGGGTCCTAGCAAGCAGGCAGTGTCTAAGCAGAAGGCAAGAAATATGATAATTAAGCATTCCTGGTAGGCAAGCGGTACTGATCATCATTGTCTTGATTCAGATCTTTCAGGCAGAGCCATGTGACAAGCCGCAAATCTCTGGTTGACCCCAGGCTTCCACTGTTTCCTTCTCCTCCCCTAAGGTTCCTAAGGGACATGCCTGTTCTCTGGGTGCCTTGAAACAGTCCAGATGGCCAGAGTGGGGGCAGGTGTCTCCTGAAATGGCCTTCGTCCTCCCAGACCTGCTGACTGCAGTCTGACCGCAGTCTGCCTTTCATGTCTATGACTTCCATACTTTTGGCTGGCCTGTACTGCTTGACTGGACCTGGGGCTCGGCTCCACTCTGACCCTGCAGTCAGGCTTGTCTCTTCACCCGGAACCTCCAGCTGTTCATTTTCTAAGGGCTATGTACTGTGGGATCTGAGAGTTAGTATCGTTATTTGGAAGGGCTGGAGAGATAGTCAATCATAGAGGCCCTTGACAGGGAGTTCAATGACTTGAATTTGATCTAGTCCTCTGACCTTCACATAGGCACTATAGCACATGGCTACTGTGATGGCTCATGTGAGGTTGTAAGTTTACTGTACTGAAGAATTCTATAAACGCACACATCTTTAATCCCGGCACTCAAGGAGGCAGAGGCAAGAGGACATCTGTGAGTTCAAGGCCAGCCTGGTCTACAAACCAAGTCCAGGACAGCCAAGGCTACAACAGAGAAAAGAAAAGAAGAGAAAAGCAATGAAAAGAAATAAAAGAAAAGAAGGAAGAAAAAAATCTAAAAACAAAAGCCTCTAACCTGTAAAGCCCACCTGCCCAAGGACAGGTAACTTCCTGGAATGCTGGGAGCTGTTGTCATGGAAGGTGACAAGCCACAAGTTTTCACGTCTGTAGACAGCTTGGCTGCCCCAACCGCACAGGATGAGCTTGATGACAGGCAGGTGGAGGGACATGGGCAGATGTAAGTCAGGATGTGGATACTTGATCCCCAATTAGAGAAAGACAGGAAGTGTGTAGCCTTGTGAGGTTTGCCTTCGTAAGCCTTTGACTAGTGTAATTCGTAGCCATTCTCTGGAAGTCCTGGCCAGCACTTACTAAAGCTTGCTTCAAAATTGACTTAAAAAATTGTGATAATGGTCTCATTCTTGCCTGGTGGGGTTAACACTCTTCCCCCGACACACAAACCATCGCTACCTCCTCTCACACCCACCACACACCTCCTCTCACACCCACTCACAAACAAACAATAAAGATTTTAAAGTAATTAAGATCAGAATAGAAGAACCTGCTTCTCCATTGAGAATGACATAGAAGGCTTCTGTGACACCCTCTACACCCTCCTCCCCCCCAAAAAAACAAACAATCTAAACATCTAGACAGGAAGCCATGGAAGACAAGTCTTTTTTGTTGTTTGGTTTGGTTTGGTTTGTTTGTTTCGAGATAAGGTTTCTCTGTGTAACAGCCCTTGCTGTCCTGGAGCCCACTTTGTAGACCAGGCTGGCCTTGAACTCACAGGGATCCACCTGCCTCTGCATCCCTAGCGCTGGGAACTCTTAAAATTTGTGATACGGATGCTAAAGTATAGCTCTTCACAGCCGATGGCTTCCGGCAGAAGTTGAGAACGACTTTCCAGTGACGATATGGGCAACACAAATTAGACTTGGTATATATATTTTTTTCTTTTCCCTTCTTTTTTGGGGGGAGAGCATAAGGGATAGACCTGGGCATTCCCATCACACTTCCCAAAGTGAAATTCATTATGTGAAATTCCCAAATAATCAATAAAAAATATTATGTTGGGAAAGAAGCCTGAACCTGTGCTTGCCTTTGCCAATTATCAAGGTAATTGGGGATGACCTGGCAAATTGTTGCCAATGAAAGCACCATAGCTTGTGATTATTATCTTTTTAAATTTGTCATTCGACAAATTCTGAAAAGGTAAGAAGACCTAAGTGTGTCTCTAAGAGAGCACGCTCGCCCCGGCCACACAGCGTCGGGGCCAGTTTCGTAAGCCGTCAATCTGCCTCTGGCCACTGGAGGGCAGTGCTGGAGGAGACGCCCTTCCCGCCACCGCGGAAAAAGGCCCCGCTCTCCAGATGACTCCAGCTGGGCAGGTCTGGAAGGCGCCCGTCCCGCGCGGAGAAGATCCTGAGTCACCACGGATGCTGGCGCTGGACCCACTCCTGCCCCGAGTCTTGGCAGGTGGCACTGGAAAAACTAGGGCAGGCATGTGGCCTGGTTTGCTGGTTCGCAGCACAGGCCAGGGAAAAACCCCGCAGTGCGAAGGGCATCTCAGTTTACTCCCTGGCTCAATCAAGTGGCAGATGTCTGAGGAGTCCCTACTAAGGCCTAAGTGGGTGAGGGGACGTACAGACAGCCAACTTCCAAAGTCCAGGTTACAGGAGTTCACTGCGTGTCACCTCGGGATCCCTGGCTGGGCTGTGGGGCGGGTCAAGGCAACAGCTTCCCTTCACATTGGCAGTTTGTCTGCCCAGCGTGGAAGGCCCGCCTTGGCACAGCGGCTGTCTCCCCATTCCTGCTGAATCCCAGCTCCTCAACCCTACAGCAGAGCTTTCCTAACAGAGGGTTACTGAGCAGAATTAGAGTTTTACCCAGGGACCAGTAAAGGCAAGAACTTTCAAGTCAGACAGATGGGCAAGCGCTTTCTTAGGCTAGGAGGGCCAGGTGTGGTTATAAGAAGGACGGACACCTGGGACTTTTCCAGACAAAGAATTAAAAATAACAATAAAAGTTAAAATATTGAGTGTGGTAGTTAATCTTAGCTGTGGACTTGACTATGTCTGAAACCAACTGAACCCCAAGCAGCGGAGCATGCCGTGTGGGTTTTCTTGGTCAATCATCTGAGGTGGGAAAACACACCTTAAGTTTGGGCCACATTTTCTGGGTGGCAGCCCACTTAAAAGAATGTGGAAGAGCGAAGCTTTAGCTTTTTGCCTGCTTGTCCTCACTCTCTAGGACAAGCTCGTCTCTCCTGTTGCTGGGGTATTCAGGATTCCAGTGTAGACAGAAGACTGGCATCTCCTTAGGGTTCCAATACTCCAGCACATGACTGGAACAGTCAGCCTCCAGGACAGCCATAGGATCCTTGGCCTTTCCACAGTGAGACTGCCGTTGTTGGACTAGGAACACAGCCTGCCAGCCACTCGAATAAATCGTATACAGCTGGCCGGTGAGGGCACACACCCTTAATTCTAGCACTCGGGAGGCACAGGCAGGCAGATCTCTGAGTTCGAGGCCAGCCTAGTCTACAGAGTGAGTTTCAGGACAGTCAGGGCTAAGCAGAGAAACCTTGAATAACAAACAAACAAACAAAAACCCCACATATATATGTACTTACACACATATGTATGTAATATGTACATAATAAATCATGTGTATATTCTTTCTATTGGCTTAAGCCTGTGTCTGACTACCTCACAAGCTCCAAGACAGCCAGGACAACATAGAGAGACCCAGTCAAAATAAAACAAACAAAAACCTACCAGCACCTATGACCACCTCAGTGAAAGACAGCTCAAAAGCGCTTCCCAAAGCAAAGCCTAAATGAAAACCCAGAAGCCTTCACGTCATTGTTTGATGGTCTAATCCTGTACAGCTCTCTGAATCCCACGGCAGCTTTGCATCTGAGAGGTCTGCAGAGAGGGGCGCTGAGCACTGCACGTGCGGGGGGGGGCGGGGGGGGGGGGGGGGAGGGGGGGGGGGGGGGGGAGAGGAGAACACAGCCACAAGGCTCCACACGGAGACACAGTCATTCCTGACGACAATGCCAAGTCCTCGTCAGCTTCAATAAGTAAGCCTTAGCCTTCCCCACGCGTCCACCACCAGCCCTCTTGTGAACAAGTCAAGGACCACTTCCTGAAGCATCTTGGCTGTTTTGTGCGAGGACAAGTCTTCCACAAGCATCAGGGTGAAGAAAGCGCTTTCCAAGAACTCACCAAACCCACCAAAGCATGGATTTTTACACTCTAGGAATAAATATTTATTTCTCACAAAAATAATAATAATAATAATAATAATTGCAATGGTTCCTATTTTGATGAATATGAGTTCACATTCACCATCTGAAACTACACCTTTTTTTTTTTGTACTAAGCAAATAGCTGTTGCTGCTCTGGGTGCTCTGGGGCAGACACATGTCCTGCCTCGAGGCATTGGTCCCTTTCTGAAAGCTTTGTGATCGGAGTCTACCGTTTCTCCCCATCCCAGCTCCTCCACAGTCACTGTCCACCTTTTGCTGTCTCTACGATGAACGTCACAGGTGGGCAAGAAAAGCATTTGGGAGAAACCTTTGGCTGGGCCTTCTGTTGGGACACCAGGGGACAGCACAGGAAGGCATACCCAGCTGGCCGCCAGAGGCTGGCGTTCTGGAAGGCGCTCTCTGATAGGCGCAGCTTTGTTGTGAAGGAAGCAGGGGTGAGGTCATGGGAAACTGAAATGGGATCCGTTTCACGGGTTTTCGTTTTCCTTTAGACAAACTGGAAAAGGCTTCTGGGGGCGGGGCGTGGACGGCGTAGGTCCTGTGTTTAGCCTCGACAAACTTGTGGCCCGCAGATGTGGTCCTTCCTAGCTTGCCCCATCCACAGCTCTGTCTCCAAGGGTTCTTCCTTTGTTTTTTAATGTTTGTATGTATTCACACACTTGTTTTTGTGCATGAGTATGCATATGTTTATGTGTGGGGGCACAGGTTTGAAATGCCACAGAGCGTCTGTGAAGGTCAGGTGACAGCCTTGGGTATGGGTCCTCTCCCTCCTCCCTGTTCAAGGCAGGGTGCCCATTTCCAAGCTGGCTGGCCTGCAGGCTTCCAGCAGGCATTCCAGCAGGCATTCCTGTCTCCATCACCCAACTCACCACAGGACTGGCTGTGATTATAGACCTGCACCACTGTGTCCAACTTTATGTTGGTTCCAGGGATCCTAGGGACCCATCTTCTGGTCCTCTGTCTGTGTGGTTTAAACAATCCCATTTATTTATTGATTTATTTATTTATAAACAGAGTTTTGCTTGGTAGTCCAGGCTGGCTTCCACCCCATGGGCTATCCTCCTGTCTCAGCTTCTCAAGTTCTAAATCAAGACCAGTCACCACTAAGTGTACGAATAGCCCTCCTATGTGTCTACCGCAATCCATCTGTCATTCTCCAGCTTTTCTTTGAATCACTAGGGGAAATGTTCTTATTCCTTTGGACTTGCTTGAACAGTCTGTCCTTGAAGGGAGGGTAGGGCTCTGTGAAGTAGCTACATACAAACCATTTAAAATTCATCCAGGGGCCATGCTAGAGAGCAGTTCAGAGCCCTGGCTGCTCTTACAGAGAGCCAGAGTTTGATCCCTCATGCCTACATGGCTGTTTTCAATGTCTCTAACTCCTCTCCTAGGTGATCCAATAGCCTCTTCTGGTCTCTTCAGGCTTCAAACACATGGTACACAGACATATATGCAGACAAAACAGCCATACACATTAAATAAATAAATTTCATCTAGCCTAGTACAGCCTAGGCAAAGTCTCATAGGTACAGGCTGTGACTGAAGAATGGCCTCCTGAAGTCAGAGTTGTGCCTTCAACAGCTGTCACTACAACCCCCCTCTGTGGCTGGAGTGAAGCTCCTTATATAGCGTCCCCCCTCTCAGGGCTTTTCCAAGCCCAGTGGAAGCTTTTGGAGACCCACTTGTGACTTTGAAGACAAACGTCAAAGGGCACTTGCAGAGGCTAAGTAGGACCAGGGATGTTTTGGTTATCAAGGTTCCTTCTTTCACAGAATTACTCCAGGACCCCCGTGCCAGAGTGGTGACTTCCCATGCCCTAACGACACTGTAGGTGAGTCCATCTACAGTGAGATATGTGATGATGATGAGAACACCATACTGAAGGATCCAGTCCTAGTACCTTGTCCATTGCAAATGCTGGACCAAACATAAATGGGCCCCCGTTTTTCTTCTCACCGAGTGGCTGGACGGCAATCATGTGGTCTCTGGGAAGGCAGGAGAAGGCATGAGCATCATGGAAGCCGTGGAGGGCATGGGGCCCAGGAATGACAGGGCCAGATGGGTACCACTGCTAACCATGGACACTCTAATGCACCACAGCTCACGGTGGACAGCTCTAATCCTTTTGACTTCTGTTGCATCATAACCACTGGACCATTCCTTCTGTTGCTCATTGAAGAACCCTCCACCCCAGCCCCAAACATCTTTGTGCTCTCACAAAGACTGTAGTTCCATGGGTCTTGCTCTCCTTAGCCCCTTCCACGTCTAGCTGGATTGAGGAGTAAGTTTATAATCATGGATAAACGCTAAACAAGAAAAAAGGCCATCAAGATGGCTCAGCAGGTAAAGGGGCCTGCCCCCAGCTCAGACAACCTGAGTTCAATTCCTGCGTAGGAAAGGACCCAACTTCTTCCAGCTGTCTTCTTACTGCCCCACGTGTGCGATGGTATCTCTGAGGTCTCCCCCCAAATATATCAAAATGTAGTGAAAAAATATTTTTAAACTAAAAAAATAAGAATGCACAGAAGCTTGGCTAACATTCCCAATGACATTTAGCAGTGTTGAGAGCAGTATTTAACAGTGTGTAACCTCTGCCCCGGTGGCCTGGGAAGACTTGAATCCCTCTGATCTGTCTCAGTTATGAAACAAGAAGGCGAACAGTGGTCAAGATGGCGGCCATGTTGGTTTGAACTGGCCTAATACTCCTGGTTTTGTTTGTTTGTTTTGTTTTTTACAGAAGCACAGCACTGTGAAAAGTAAAGGCATTCCCTGTGCACGTGCAGGGGTGTTGGCTCCGGTCTCAGAGATCAAGGCTTAGGACTAGGAAGCCAAAAGAAAAGAAGTGAGGACGCCTGACAAAGCTGCTGGTGGGCTGACCAGTTCCCACCAGGTGTCTTCATTCTGCCTCTCCCAAGAGCTGGGATTTAAGCTGTGCACCGCCTGGCCTTCCTAACAAGCCTGGTTCCGATGCTTACCCTCCAATTGTATTGGAGGCGGCGTCCGTTAGCCAAAATCAACTTTGTGGGTAACTTGATACTTCTCCACAAATTAGTACACCCTGCTGGGCCCAGTGTCCCATGCCTGTGATCCCAGCGCTCAGGGAGGCAGAGGCAGACGGATCATTGAGAGTTCAAGGCCAGCCTGGTCTATAGAGTGAGTCCAGGACAGCTAAGGCGACACAGAGAAACCCTGTCTGGAAAACCAAACCAAAACAAAACAAATCAGCATATCCTTTACAGCTCAAGCTTCCTCTGTCAGATTGATAGGAGAATGAACCAATGAGCAGTACTGGGACAGAGGGAGGGACAAGATGTCAAGAAGCCCGTGTAAGAGCAGCCAGCACCCAGGGTACTGAGGCGGGGGGGGGGGGGGGGGGCTGAGTCCTGATCTGTCTGTACTTAAGGGACTACCTAAATCCTGATCCTGCCTCAAGAAGTTGGTCCATGTACAGGATCTAGCAAAACTTCCAGCCCTTGGGACTACAGCCTGCCCAGCCCTGGCAGGACCGACTGTGGGAAGGCTGCAGTCTCCACGACTTGTGTTTTATGGACAAGGAGCCAAGCTGGGTTGCCATGCACCTTTCTTCATCCCTTCCTCCCTGCCCTGTGTCATGTGGCACTCACAAGAGGCCCTTCATGAGTGTGGCTGTTTTGAAGGCCACCAGCAATTGTTTCAGGGGAAAATAAAAACCAAGGCACAAAACAAAAACACCTACTCAGCACACCAACCCCCCTCCCCCAATTCTCTGATTTGCCTCAGATTTGTATGGATGATGAAATCGTCATAAACACTCAAGGCTAGTGTCGCTGTGGAGATGTGAGTGTACACAGAATGCGTCCTGGGCTTCGGCTAGGCCATTGGCCAAGTGCTTCCAGGGTGTGACAAGCTGGGCTCTAAGTGTGCTGTTCATATCTGTGTCCAGGTAACGAAGGTTCAGAGGGAAAGGGTTTTGCTTGCGGACATAGCTAGGAGGTGGTCAGAGCCAATATTTTTAAATGAGCTTTATTCATATGTATGTGCATGTCTCTGTGAGTGAACACAGCCTATGTGTAAATGTCCACAGAAGATGGAAAAGGGTGTTGGGTGCCGGGGAGCTGGCCAGGCAGCATGGGAGCTGGGACCTACATTTGGGTCCTCTGAAAGAGCAACACTTTCTCTTAATGAATTTTCTAACCATCTCTCCAGCCCCTACAGCAGGGATTCTGTCCTGTCCTGGGCTTCACTGTGTAGCCTTGCCTGGTCTAGAACTTGCTTTGTAGACCAGAATGACGTCTAATTCACAGAGCTCCTCTTGCCTCTGCCTCCCGAGTGCTGGGACCGGAAGCACGGATCCCCAAGCCCAAAGCTTTTTGCTTTGTTCTTTGGGTTATTATTGTTTTGTTTCTCTGTGTAGCCATGGCTGTCCTGGACTCACTTTGTAGACCAGGCTGGCCTCCAACTCACAGAGATCCACCTGCCTCTGCCTCACTGAGTGCTGGGATTACAGGCTACTGTGCCAATGGTAATGTCTTTTTTAAAAAGAATAATTAATTTTATTTTATTTTATGTGCATTAGTGCAAAGGTGTCAGATCTCTTGGAACTGGCAGTTGTGAGCTGCCATGTGGGTGCTGGAAATTGAACCTGGGCCCTTTGGAAGAGCAGACAGGGCCCTTAACCACTGAGCCATCTCTCCAGCCCCACACCCCACCTTTTTTAAAGTAAAGGAGGTTTTTATTTTAAGACAAGGTCTCATTGAAATCGGGGTGGCCTTGGCTTGCCTGCACCTTCCCAGTGCTGGGCACACAAGTATTTCATACCATACCTTGCTTCTGGGAGGAGAATTAAAGTCTAACCTTTTACCAGGGATGTGTGGCAAGAATGGCTGAGCTTTGTTCAAGACGAGGGCTGCCTTGCTCTGGATTTGCCCCACTCCATCAATAGCCTCTGTGAGCTGACACAGAGAACTCACATCCAGCCCAATCCCGCCTGGAGAACTCTGTCCCAGTCATCTCCTGACCGGTGAGTCTGATCCTGCTGGTACAGGAGGCTCCTGTGGCCTGGTGAGGTGTTGATCCTCAACAGGACAGCTTTGAGGCCAGCTCACTTCTCACCTTCAACCCAGCCCTGCTGAATCCTGCCACAGCCCGCTCGAGTCGGGTTTGTCACATGGGCAATAAAAATGATTTGTCTGAATGAGATATGTGTGCCCAAGGGCAGCAGTGGAAGGGAAAAAGCAACCAACCTCCGGTGCAGCTTTCCCAGGCACTGAGCAATGGGCAGGGCGCAACAGCCTGTACGCGTTTCTTTCAATTGCCTCGTTTGATTCAGGGCCACCCCTTGTTTGTTTTTTTTCCACAGTGCAGTGAAAAGGATAGAGTGTGCTGGGAAAAGAGTTAGCCTGACATCATGGTTGGCCTCCCTGGGAATAGGAAGGGGAGCTTGGCAAAGACACAGACAGGAGACTGGCTGTTTTCTTCCTAGCATCCACCCACAACTGTTATGAAGGGACCAGGAGTCTACATTCAGTGCCATCTTGGACCTCTAAATCATCTGACCATCTCCACGTAGACGAGGGAGTTGGTCTCTCAACTTGCACAGCCATAAAAGGAAGCCATAAAACTTCCCAGAACTGCTGAGCAGCACCGGGAGCAGTGAAACGAGCCTGTGGTCGGTGCCCAACAAATGTTGGCGAAAAGTAGCTGCCAGGGTCTAACACTGCAGAAAGAAAGTAGGAGCCAGCATCACCCTTGTGAGGAGACACTTAGCATTCAGCAGCCAAGGTAGCAATCACACAGGTCTTCCTCAGAATAGCAGCCTCAGTCATCACGCCTGTAGCATCCTCTGAGCAGCAGCCTGGGGGTGAGGAGCGTGGCCCCTCCTGCTGAGAGCCAGGTGGACGAAGCTCGGAAGGCTCGGCTTTGGCCAGGCCTTGAGCAGCATGACCCAGCTGAGAGAGCTGCTTTCCCCACATAGCACAAGCTGGGTGACTGGGTCCCAGGTCTCTCATCCAAACCCCCCAGTTCAGGTTGTGTCCATGTCTCCTCACCAGTGGTTGGCTCCTTTCAAGCCTTGGCACCAACAACCAGTCCTTGTGACCCAAATGCCAGGTGTCAACAGCTCCTGTGGAAAGGCTGCTCAGGTGTAAGGAATTTGCCTTCTAAACAAGGAATCAACATCTAAGAATGATTAACTTACTCGAAACAGGGCTTTATTCAAAAGTCCAAAGAGGAAGTGAGGTCTCAAAGGATTCAGGCAAGACTGCAGTGAACTGCGGCAGCTGATCTAAGACCATCAAAGAGGCCCTTTAGTTAGGAGGCTATTCTGACAGCTGGACCTGATGAAACTGAAGAAGACAAAATAGGCTGAAAGAGAGAGAGGGGGGACCATTTCCCAGGCGTGGCCTGCAAACCCTTGCAACACAGAAGGCCCACAGAGGCGGCTGATTCTCTGCCCAGCTCCACCACCATCCAAAAGAAGACTTGAATCCCCTGCTGAGGCGGCTATTATCAGGTGTGTCACTGACTTTCACACCACTGTGACCAAAGCTCCCGACAGAACCAGCCTGGCCCGGCAGGCTGAGAAGGCATGGCAGTGGGAACATCAGGCCACAGATGCTCACTCTGTGGCAGATCAGGAAGTAGAGGCAGGCCAGAAGTAGGTATAACGGTCACAAATCCCCAGCATTCCATAACCCACCAGGCACACCCTACCTCCAAGAGTCTACAACCTTTAAAAGCAACCTTTGAGCCTGTTGGGAATTTTCAGATTTGAACCCCAGTAGTGCGGAATGCACAGAAGTGGAGAGCTTTGTACCATAGCAGGGCTTACTCCTTGCTCGTATGAGGAGGCATTCTTTGAGCCAGGGTTTCTCTGGATAGCCTTGGCTGCCCTGGAACTCACTATGTAGACCAGGCTGGCCTCGAACTCAGAGATCCGCCTGCCTCTACCTCCCAAGGATTAAAAGTGTGTGCCACCACCGCCCAGCCCAAGGAGACATATCTTGCAGGTCTATTTGCGCTGTGTTACAAAGCACACATAGACTGGGAGACTTAGATACAACAGACGTTTCTCACAGGTGTGAAGGGTGCAAGTCAGATCCAGGAGGCAGCATGATTAGGGACTGGTAAAGGCCCCTTTCTCGTATCTTAACAGCGTGGAGAGCCCTGTAAGGTCATTTTCACAAGAGAACAAATCCCATTATGAGGGCTCCCACCCTTGAGACCACTTTCCCAAGTCCCCACTTCCTAACATCATACTATTAGGATGAACATTTCTACATGTGAATGGGCTGCTGGTCAGTGTGCAAATCCTAACATACAGTAACTGTCCTTTTCCTCAGCAATTGCCAAGACAGACACTGAGATGCAACGTTGACTTCCATTTTGTGTGTAGGGCCCTGTGGTTCTCAGCTGACCTTTGCCCTCAGGCCTGGCTCTATTTTGTATCTTCGTCCTCAGGCGCCTCTTACTACATCATCCTTCCCCTTGTGTGATACTGACTCATCGCCTGCAGTGCCGGGCGGGCAATAATCCATTCTCTATGGCATTACAAAGCTGCTTTATCAATCGACCTATTAGGATAACTGCATCAGCCTTCTGGGCCTGCAATACATGATTCTAGTGTGTGTGACCAGAGGCCGTATCTGAGTGTCTTCTTTGATAGCTCTCCACTGCATTTCTTTAGATGAGGTCTCTCCCTCATGTGGGTGGACTGGCTGGCCAGTGAGTTCCAGGGAACTGTCTTCCCAGGACTGGAATTACTGACTCATGTGGCAGGCATTTCCCTTTTTACATGTGTGCTAGGTGTCCGAATTCAGGTCCTCAAGATTGCACAGCAAGCATTTTACTACGGAGCCATTTCTCCAGCCTCAAAGTTCATTTTCTTTCTTCTTTTCCCCTTGTGATGCTGTGGGTTCAACCTGGAGGCCTCCAGCAGGCTGGGGAAACCCACTACCACTGAGCTATCTCCCCAGCCCGAAAGCTGGTTTTTGTCAGTAAGCCACGAGATAAGCATCAGTAGGCTCTAACAGGAATACATACTGCTATACCCAGTTCGAGAGCCCCCAAAAGATCTACAGGAATCGACTCCGTTGCAAAACACATGAGGGTCTTTTTATTGTAAATTACAAACTGCAGCTTGGGCCCACAGCACCCACTGCCAAAGCGGTGGGAGCTGAGTGCGCATCCCCAGGTTAGTTGGGTGATTTATAGATTCTGGTCCATCCCATCATGCCCAAGGCAGGGGTGATTCCTGCCTGGCAAGCATCTATTGGTCAAGATGCTACATTTTGAATTGATTGGCTATAGGAAGGTTCCCAGACCATTGACCATGACCAGGTGTCCCTCCCTAGGGGGAGGGTCCAGTTTCCTAGCAACTGTATCTCTAGTGGATGGGGAAAGAATGCAGTGAGGTTGTTCTTCCCCTCAGGGCATTACTAAACTTCTTTATGGTACCTACTTCAGGTCTTAATAGCTGCTAATTTATCTTTTGGTCTCTCAATACTGCTGGGGTTATTAACAACTGATTAGCAGGGCGTGGTACCCTGCACCTTTGATCCCAGCAATCAAGAGGCAATCTAAGTCAGCCAGGGCTTATTACACAGAGAAATCCTGTCTAAAAAAACAAAACAAAAACAAGTAAACAAAGAGTCCAAGGTAATTTTCAGCTACATAGTAATTTGGAGTCCAACCTAGGATACAGGAGATCCTGTCTAAAAAAAAAAAAAAAAAAACAACTGGATCAAAAAACTACCACATAAAGCTAGGCATCACCTGCAATAGTCTCAATTTACATTTATCCCTGGTCAAGAACTAATTTTTGCTTTTGGATAAAGGCAAGCTTTAGAGCAATGGATGTTTTTCGTTGTTGTTCTGGGTTTTGTTAGTTTGTGTTTTGTTTTAGGTTTATTTTGTAAGTGTTTTGCCTGCATGTACGAATGTGCGCCACAGATGTGCCTCGTGCTCAAGGTCACAGGAAGATGGAACTAGAGTTACAAACAGTTGTGAACTGCCATGTGGGTGGTGGGGACTGAACTCAGGTCCTCTGCAAAAGCAGCAAATGCTCTTAACCACTGAACTATCTGAGCAGCATCTAGCAAAGATGTTCAGCCATCAGAACACTTTACATAAACACACACCGTTATGACAATCATTCCTTCAGGTGCCATCATATTGTGTGTTGTCAGCAGTTCTGACTTCTCAGAGATACAGGATTTAAATACAACCAAGAGAGCCAGTAGACCAACAATATTCTATCAATGCTCTTATTAAAACAATTATAAACTCATGTATAACTCTGCTGTGCACCACATGCATGCCCGGTGCCAGAGGATGCCAGAAAAGGGTGTCAGATTTTCTAGTTGTGTGCTGGGACCTGAACCCCAGTCTTCTGGCCCTCCATCCCTGGGTCCTAGATTTAGGGGGAAAAAAAAAAAAGCCTAGAACATTTATTCTCATACCTTAAATTACTTGCAGTTGCACTGAGTGGAGGGCTGTTGCTGTGAATACCGTTCACATGCAGGTGTGGATTTGTGTGTGCACTATGCCAGCATCCAGTGACGACTACCTTGTATACACACATACATTTAAAGATTTAACCAGCCCACAGGAGCCTCAGTTTTGTTTTGAACAGGTCATCTCTTGGACATAAGCTTTCTGCTTTCCTTACCCATCAGATCTGAGTTCTGCAGACTTGTCCGCTGGGTTGTGTGTGTGGCATGCTGGTGCTGTGTGCTAAGTAACAAAGCAGTAGCCTGGCTCCTGCGGTCACCTCTTTATGCAGTTAGTGGTGTGAAGGGGATGCTCACTAGTGGAGGTGAAGTGCTTGCGCTTTTGTGCCAATCAGTTCTCTGTTCTTCCATGGAGGTTCTGAATGATGGTCCTCAAGGCTTGGCAGCCAGGACCCTTCTCCACTGGACTACCTCTCCAGCCCCGCATCTATGATTTGTATAAATGCACTTAGCATTTATCTGTAGCTAAAATGCACTTAGGACAGCTGGTGGGAACTGTCTGGATAGACTGCTTTGGCACCTTTGATGGGAGTTCACGGCCTCCTATGGTTTCTGTAGGAGATAATGTTTAACTTTCTTATCCTTGAGCTCGGCTGACAGCCAAGTCCACTGCCTAGACTAAGAATCTTGCTAGTTTCCTCTAGCCTGTGGTAGGTCTTGCTGCCCTTAGGGCAGGGCAGACCAGCCCAAACCAATTTTATCTCAATCACAAGCAGGCAAGGAATTTCAAGGATCATAAACTGAGGGTTTGCCAACCGAAGATCAGGTTACAGGCCTTAAAGTGGTATGCATCATTAAGATATTATTTCCTGCATTCATACCCACCCTACAGGCACAGAGAGAGGAGGCAGAAATAGGGAGATCTCTGTGAGTTAAAGGCCACCCAAGGGAGAGCTACACAGTAAGACCCTGTCTCCAAAGAAAACAAAACAAAAACTCAGGCAATCAAATCTGAATGTCAATAATCTCTTGCCAGTTTTCTAAATGGCATGTCTTTGTGGCAAGGAATATACAAGAAAAAGCAAAATCACATGGCTAGAATCTGACCCAAGAGCGAGCCCAACCACCTTTTTTTCTGCCTCCCTTTGGGCATGTAGAACCACCATCCTGTTACTAACCCCCCTTCCCCTCTAAGACAAAAGGAAGCTCAGGCATGTTTGCATCTGTCTTACACTCTGATGAGTCTCTTTCCTATGGCTCTGAGGCTGCAAACAGCTGGGGCTATTGTAAGCATAGCATGGATCATTCAACTAAATATCTTTATATGACTGGTACTTGGTATGGTTCTGGAAAGTAAATAGTCATGTGGAGATTAAGTGTATTTTTTTTTAATCCTATTTTTTATATATTTAAAATCTAATTTTTAAAATTTAAGTATTTTTAAACTCTTTTGTTGTTTCTCTTTTTCTTTTGAGACAGGGTTTCTCTGTGTATAGCCCTGTCCTGGACTCACCAGGCTGGCCTTGAACTCAGAGAGATAAGAGCCTCTGCCTCCTGAGTGCTAGGATTAAAGCACCACCACACCCAGTCCTTTAAACTTATTCATTTTAATTATAGTAGATATACAAGTGAAATGGGGGGAAAAAAAAATCAAACAAACCGTAAGAGGTAGAGCTGTCTCTGCTTCTTGTATAACATAGATGCCACTTGAGATGGTCAGATCCTTGAGACATACAAGGCTATAGTGTTTGCCTTTTCTGAGGACCCAGGCTACCATTTAACCAGCAGGTTTAATTTGAGCTGTCTGTTTCTCTAAAAGATATTTTTTTTTTGCTCAGAAGCTGTTTCCCTTTCTTGTACAGCATTAGGTGCGACTAAATAAGTACAAATATGGCAGTGCCCCTAGAACACAATGGCGGAACCCAGCAGCATGCCAGTGCTCAAGAAGCAATGCCTTCCTGTTGCATGGTTTCTTCCTGTTTTTTACCTTGCATGCTGGTGGGCCCACCATTAAACTTAGAGTGAAGCTAGACAAAGGCATTAAACGGTCCAACACATGAAAGAAACATTTGCAGTGTTATTTTTGTCTTTTAATTAAAAAACTCAAAGATATAAAACAAGCATTTTACATAATACATACATTCTCAACATCTGCAGATGAGATAAATAAAAGAAGGCTGAAGTGGACATATTGTACTGATTCTCTTTGGTAAGTTACCAAGATTATGTTCTGCAGAAACAGAATATATGTTCAAAAAAAAAAACAGTTTTAAAATAATTGTCCCTTAGTAGTAACAAAATATTCAGCAATAATACAGTAGAATATATATTTCAAATTGACAAAAATGCATAATACTTTATTCTCTGAGCGGTAAGTAGCTGCTTTCCAAAATTAAGGCCTACAGAGATATCACCTTTCTCTAGCTACCTTTTTCCTGGCTCTTTTTTAAAATGTCACATTCAAACTCCCTGACACAATTCTTTGAGGGAAAAAAAAAAAAATTCTTTTTCATATACAAAAACTCTCCCAGTCAGTTCAACACCGCCCATCCTAACCAATTCCATTTCCTATGAAGCAATTCTGCTTTAATTCATCTCTTGGTGTAATGTTCTTGTGGAATGTGTACAATTTACCCTTGTTCATTCAAATGCTGATTCCCCCCCCCCAACTATCTGATTTCAAGACATTTCAAAACTTTCCAGACATTGCATTGTGATGCTTATTCTAAGCATCACCTGCCTTAAGTTTGTGTAAATATGCTACCGTTTGTTCTCTGTGTTGCCAATAAAAACAACCAGCCAATGCTGAGCAATGGAGAGAATAGGGTGGGACATCCTGGTCCTGAGGGGAGGAGAAAACCTGGAAACATTAGGAAAAATGGAAGAAACCTAAGATAGGACTAAAAAGCAAGTATAATGTGAGAAATCTGAATGGGAGAAAGTTATGCAGGCTTGGAGGTTTAAGATGGAGTAATTATTGCCCAGCATTGTACTCTAAGCTAATTAAATAAATATCCTCATCTTTATTCGGGGATTTGGGTATGTAGCTGGTTTAGTTATAACTGCTGTTTAACTAAAAGATAAGTCAGTATTAAATATTAATAATCATCAAATATCTAAACTCAGTGCCCCCAAATAAAAAAGAATAAAAATTCCACTGAATTTGCCTCCAAACAGCACATATAGTTAGGAACCAAGTAACAACCATCCTACTGGTTTAAAAGTTGGTCTCTTGCATTGCAGGTACTTGCAAATGCTTGAATCAGGGCTGCTCACAATCCATTCCTTCTAGAAGGCATTGAGGACCTGAGGGGGGGCTGGGAGCAGGTGGAACAAGCTTGTTCCCACACTAACGAACGTCCATTCGCTGAACAGGCGCTGAGAGGGTTCTAAGTGAGGGAGGTAATCACTAAATTGAGATAAGGCATAATTCAGGACCATGACATGCAAGAAGCCATGTGGCACTAAGTATGCTTGTACTGTTTCTCAAACCTAGACAGGGAACTTTCATGACTGATCAGCAAGTGATGGAATTGACACAGAACAGCTTTGGGGATGAAAATGTTGATCTAGAGATGTGGCATGGTTGATGGGCTTGGTTGGACCTGCCTGGCCACATGCATTCCCAATTCAACTGCTCAACAAGGTCATAACATTCAACCCTGGGGAACTGGGAGCCATGGATGCATCATCTGGCAGCACACTGGCCTCAAGACAGAATTTCAGGTGTGCCACCAGCTGGAGTATCAAACCCTCCTGGCAATGGGGACCTGCACCATGGGCACTGGCACCCTACATGACACCTGATGTGACCAATGGCCAACCTCTTGGTCCTGCAAGCCATCGTGGCTGCCTTACTTGTCCTGGTGTCTTGCACGTAGGCTGCATCAGCTGCACAGAATCACATAACCAATCTGTTGCCCCGGTTGTGGCAATAACGACAAGTGGTGGGAATGTAACCAATGCCAGAGAAGGAAGATTCTGACAACCGCCACATAAGACAAGGGTTGGCACTCTTGACAATGCTTGAGACCAAATCCTGAGAGTCTGAGACTATCTGACAGTCCACTAGCAGCATTGAAACTGCCGCACAGACTTTAAGCAGATGTTTAACTGGATCGGGGAGGCTGTTATGCCTCATGCCCTGTACCTGGGGTTTCTGTGTCAACAAACAATTCGCGATGGTGACTGGCATTGTGACACCACTGTGTGCCATCGAGGCTTCCCATGGTTAGCCTTGCTTGATCTTATTCATGCCTGAACAGATAAGGATGAGTACACTAGTGTGCTAGCCTTCAGCCAGCACAGCAGTGAGGGTCAAGCTCAGGGGGTCACTGGGCAGGCTGGGAATCTGCTCTGTATGTTCAAGACTGCAGAGTTCGTGAACCTGCTATATGCTGCACTTCAGTTAACTGTCAAGGTGGATGGGAATCTGTCCATGTGACGGTATCGAAGCTAGGACAAATACACCGTGTCCAACAAGACAGTAATTGATGCTTGGGTCCCAGAATATACCATTCAGCACACAATGTCTGCCTGATTTCAAGCTGTTGATGGACCTGCACCAGAACTGGCTGCCATTTATGATCTAGCTATCTACTATCTAGGCAAGTGCCACCTTCATTGAGAGATTGCAACTAAAACTACCTTGTAGGGCCCAAGTTAAGGTTGACTGTTTTCAAAAAACAAAACAAAACAAAAAAAACAGCACATATACACACCGTGGCTCTACTAAAGCTATATATACAGGCCAGAACTAAAAATTAGAAAACTAAATGGGCACATTCAATACATAGCAGCTCATGTCTAAATACATACATGTATGTATATGTTTTCACAGTTAATCTTTTTAAAAAATTACATGATATGTTCAGAAATATTTCTCCTATGGTCTATAAATAATGCTTTAAAAGTCCAATTAATAAAATGAAGTATAAGAGTTGATCAAGTTAAATAAATCTTCCGAGCCTTCAAGAACAGATGCTTGAGCTGGTAAAGCTTTGAGGTGTGTTTTGTAAAGGATGTTCTGTCTGGCCCTACCAGGAAAGGCAGCCTTCCTTCTAAACCCGGTAGGAGAGAAACTCCAAAACTTTGGAAGGAACGGGCAGTTTCTGGACTTCTTGGGTAGACATCACTCTTCGGATTGACATGCGACATAAATGTTGAAGGCTAGGGACTTGCCTTGGAGTGGCCCAAAAATATACACTTCCATCATGTGTCCTTTAGAGAAATGGGAAAAGAAAAAAAGGCACAGTAACCCAACTGCATTTATCCCATTGTCCCTACAGCTGTCTATCAGATTCACACATTTCACCTCAAACCTAATAAGCACTAGCCAATGTACTTCAGGACAAAGCAGTAATAACAGGATTATAAACAGTTTGTCTAGGAAATGTACAGAACCTTCTCTGTTAAGAAACAAGAAGAGAGGGGGCTGGAGAACTGACTCAGCTGTTAAGAGTGCTCTAGAAGAAGACCAGGATTCAGTTCCGGCTCCTACGTGGTAGCTCACAGCCACCTGTAAGCCCAGCTCTAGATCACACCCGCTTCTGGCCTCCGCAGGTGGTGCTGCATGCACAGGCATGTAAGCAAAATACTCATACACATAAAAACAAATCTTCAAAAGAGAAAGAAACAAGAAAGGCATATTTACCCAGCAGCTAAAACACTGCCATCAGTAGAAAAGGCACAGCAAAGACCATTGCTTAAAGGTGCAACGTTTACTGGACAATCCTCATCAATTCTCCAGAACCTCACCATTCTGAAAGGGAAATAAGTGATCTAGTGAGTTGAGTAAATCAGAAAGCAAAGCTATATTCTGCATCAGAGTACATGCACACAAATTACTCTCAAAGATCATGACAACTTTGATTGAGGCAGAGTCATATGTAACCCAGGCCAGCATCAAACTCTTGATCTTCCAGCTTTTATTGCCCAAGAACTGGGATTACAGACTTGTATCCTCTCTATCCAGCTAATATAACTTTGTGTTTTGTTTGAGATAGGGCCTCACTACATAGCCCAAACTGGAATGCTTCAGCTTCCCAAGTGCTACAATTTAGGCACGAGCCTCCATATTCTTCCTATACTATTGTGCTTTATATACAGACTATCCCAAAGAAATTACAAGGCATGGTTTGGTAATCTCAAGTGTTTGATCTATAATGTTCAAAACTGGAAGTGTTCTCATTTTCTCCCCCCCCCCCCTTTTTTTTTTGTCTTTCAAGATAGGGTTTTTCTGTAGCCTTGGCTGTCCTGGACTCATAGACCAGGCTGACCTTGAACTCACAGAGACCTGCTTGCCTCTGATTCCTTGAGTGCTGGGATTACAAGTGTCTGACACCATGCCCAGCTGAGGATAAAGCTCATTTGGTAAAGTGTCTATCTAGCATGCACACAGCCCTGGCTCCATTCTTATTTTCTTTCAAATAAAATCTAACACAATCTGCTTTACTCTTTTCCACATTTGCTTAACCTCAAAAGCAGTGGCTACCAATTTATAAGTGTGTACCACCACAGCCAGCTAGGTAAAAAGCAACACTTCCTAAGGTGTTGTTTAGAGACATTAGAGCCAGTATGGTGGTCCATACTGAATTCCCAGCACTCAGAAGCGAAGGTAGAAGAATCTTAAGTTCAAGATCAACTTGGCCCACATACTAAGACCATTTCAAATACAAACGAATAAACAAAAATTTAGCTTAACAAAGGTGTTACGAATTAAAACATGCTTTCATTTGGTAGCAGGATGAAAAAAAAACCTTAAAAAGTATGAATAAATTCAAAACTAGACTCCATATACTTACTTATCATCGGCAAGGCTGGCAACATGCAGTCCATCATGACTGAAAGACACAGCTCGTACCCATCGGTCATTTGCTCCTCCAGCAAATATTGGAGTTGGTGGGGGAAACAGGTGCCTGGGGTCAGACATATTCTCAGTGGGTTTCAGAATCAAGAAAGAAACAAAACGGCCTTGGTACCAAGCTCACTGGCTTCTGATAAGGTTTAAAGTAGGGCCTCTCTGACACAATTAACCCCAAGGAAAGTGGTCACAGTTCAGCTAAACGCAATAGGCAGTATATGTTCAGTCAGAGAAGGACCGTCCCCTAAGGACTGTCCTTTAGCCAGGGTACACAGAAATCTGCTTCCCTGCCAGAACTTACAAAAGGGAGAGCTTCTGAAAGAACTGTTCACCTTTTTCACAACATTGACAGCATTTAAGTCCAACTTCTGTTTATCAATTTTCCCCAAGCATAAACTCTAGTATATTATCATTTCTACAGACCCAGACACTCTTAAATACCAAGACCCACTCTGAGTATATCTAAAGCTTTATATTATTCAAGTGTTCACATAATGAGATTAATTTTACATTTTGTTAAGTGAGTCTAATTTTTCACGTCTTCAAAGCTATAGTGATAGTCAATGTTGGATTACAGATGGAAATCATTCATGTTGTACTCACCCGAATTCCATCAGAATGTCTCCGGTGTGCGGATCCCATACATACACACGAGTATCGTAAGATGCAGTAGCAAGCAATGCTCCATCAGGAGAAAAGTCACAAGCTACAACATCATGGTGATGCCCTTCTAGTCTCCTTATCATGGTGTATTTATCCATATTCCAAAGGAAAACCTGAAATAATAAAATGGCAAATGTTATAGTTTCACTCAGACACACAGAGGACAAAGGGGCACATCTTACACTACAACTGCTACTTTAACATTATATTAAATTAATTACAAATTATGAGTAATTTAAAGAATATGCTCAGTGTCATAGATTAAAAATCAGTCTTTAAGTTAATTAAAGCAGACATGCAAATTTCTATTTCAAATGTTTCTGTTAAATGTTAATTTAAAAAATAAGCCTAAAGGGAAAATAAAGGCAATGCAATTTAACCACAAATACGGAAATCCATTTATATAAAAAAAAACTAATTAACTAAAATATATGGAAATAAATAGGGTTAAGTATTACAAACCCCTTTCTCTTTTTTCCAGAAACTACTATTTTTAAATATATATACAGACAGAAAATGTAATGTTAGCAAATTGTTACTCCATTGGCATCTCCCTTTGAGATAATCACTTGTTTACAATAGGCTTGGGTCACCACGAGAGCCTAGGAAGAGAAACAGATACTGCAAGCAAAGAGAATTTTCACAGCCAAACTTTTTTTTTTTTTTTTTTTTTTTTGGCAAACAAACAAGGATGTTAAACCACATTACAAGTGAAAATGCTATTTTATGAAAATAATTACAACACTTTTTTGGTACTCAAGATTTAATACTTTTTTTCCAAAATGACTATAATCAATAAGTTATTTTCAGCATAAAACAGTTAAATTACTAAAAATAAGTTCACGTACAGTTTAGATTTTAAACATCCAAAGACCATGTGCAGAAGGTTCTCAATAACTTTTGCTGGTTGTTTGCTTTGAGGCAATGTCTCACCAAGAGGTCCAGGCTGGCCTTTAAGTAGCCCAGGCTGGCCTTGAATTTGTGGTCTACTTGCCTCGGCCTCTCAAGTGTCTCTACACGGGACTTTTCCTGCAGTCTGTTAGGTTAAACATAAGCTTGGAGGTTACAGCAAGCCTAGTGAGGCAGCTTCCCTCCTTTCTGCTACTTCCTTTCTGCACATTTTTTCCACAGGAAAGTTAAGTACAGTAACTGGGTCAGTGATTTAAGGTACTGTCAAGCATCTCAAGAACTCCAAAAAACAGAGGAAGTACTTAAAAACCAATTACTTTACATTAATATGAATTGCGTTCACTTGTCAGACTCTCAATTCCATCAAACTGTAAGATCAATTTACTCAGGAGTCTGGATTTTACTGTGGGGGAAATTATTTTTTAAGGAAAAAGAAAAGAAAAGAAAGAGAAGCAGAAAGTGGACGTCGACCAGCACCTGTGTACGTACAGTACACCTTGCAGCCGAATGCAAGGTTACTTCATCCTACGGTAAAGGTCGCCCCCAGCCCGGTAGCCAGAGATGCCACTCTTTCTGCCCAGCTAACACCATTGTGCGCCTGTGTGCGAGTGGTGCCAGCATAACCTCAATCACACCAATATTGCTGCCACCACCTGTGACAGGGAAAGCAAGAAGCATATGGAAAACACACAGCCTAAAAGAGCAATGTCAACATCTAGCTTGCTTTTATGATTAAAAAACAAAAACAAACCTAAGCTATTTTGTTCTAAACTTCTAACATTCACAACTATCATCTCAACATACTTTTGGTAAAATAAAAATGTGTTTTCTTGCCACTACCCCCACCCCCTTAGTCCAAAAAGTATTGTGATCATACACATTTTTGGAGTTTAGTCAGTTAAACAGATACTCAATGCTAATGCTGCTAAGCTCCTAAAGGTACATTAACTCAGAGCTAGTAAACTGACAGTTCACTAAAAGCACAACCCTCGACAATCACTACTTCAGCTGTCTACAGGTACATTGTAAACTATACACAGCTGCATCTCTCACTTACTCTAGTACATACATGAGTGATCATTTTATTATGTTTTTACATTACTTTTTTTTTTTTTTTTTTTTTTTCAGTTAAATGTCCAGAATCAGCTAGGACTCAAATCTTAAAAAACAAAAGTAAAAAACACAGCAACCCCAGCAAATTTGACAAAACACAGAAAATAATTAGGAAAAAAATACCTTAAAAATGAACTAGATTTTATTTATAGCACAGTAAGTGTTCATAGATTTCACAAAAAACTAACTTCATTTTTATAAACATCTCTAAAAGCAATTCAATTTCTCAGTTAATAAATAACTAATTTTCTACATGCAAATTCTCTCCATCATGAAATAAAGCATTTAAGATATTCATGACACCGAGCACAGACTTAATAGGTTACTTAGATTTAAAATGATTAAGCATACATTATCATCCAATTCATGATACATGTACGAGAACTTTGACACATACTGCTTTACTGGCTCCAACTGAACACAGCATAGAAGAGTCGGGAGAGAATGCACAACTGTACACCCAGTTCTGGTGTCCCCGCAATATTTTCATCATGTTTCCTAAACAACAACAACAAAAAATCATCTGTGTCAGGAGAATGCATTTCAAATCAGTAACTCCTTGACTAACACAACAGTAGCCTACAGTTATTATAAACTTTTACAGCTGAAAAAAAGTAGATAGATAGATAGATAGATAGAGGCCTGCAATATTTGCCACCTGCTTGCTTTCTTTCCTTTTTTTACAAGGCATGGTCTCTCACTCTATGTAGCCCAGACTGTTCTAGAACTCACTATTGTAGACCAGGCTAGCCTTGAACTCACAGAAGGTAGTATCTATTACTTGATAAAATTACACAGGGCTGGAGACACTCCTCAGTAGTCAAGGGCACACTGCTCTGGAGAGGACCTGAGTTTGACTCCCAGCACCTTTACTGGGCAGCTCCTAACTGTCTATAACTGCAGTTCTAGAGGATCTAATGCCTCTGGCCTCCTCAGGTACCCACACATACCCTACCATAAACACACATGAATATACAGAACTAAAAATGCATTTTTTGCACACTGAAGTATACCTTTAATCTCAGTACTTCTGGCACAAAGGCAGGCATTTAGCCTGATCTACATTCATTTCTGTTCCTCTCAAGCAAGAAAAACCTTTGCAAACATCAATACACCATGTTTCAGAAAAAACTGAGTACACTACTATGCTTTTCTGAGATTAGAGGCAAAAACACCTCTCACTTTTTATGAAAGAGTTTATGACCTATGCTTACCAGCATTTAACCATGTTACAAATCCTGACTTGAAAATCAGGCTATAATCTAAATCTTATTGGATGACTGAAGTCATTGCTTTAAGGCTTACTTAATTTTTTTATTTTAAAAAATAATTTATTTAGAATATGAGTATTTTGCCTAAATATATGTATGTGTAACACTTGCATGCAGTGTCCACAGAGGCCAGGAGATATATGATCCTTTGGAACTAGAATTATGGATCTGTGTGGTTGGCTTCTGAGCAGTGTCAAGACTGTTTATTATAGTAACTGCTGGTTCCTGTTCTGTCTTAACTTGTTTTTTTTTTTTTTTAATATATATCGGAAAGGGATCCAAGTATTAATCAGACAAAAGGAAGGAAACCTTGATCACCAAGCCACTTGGTTTGTAGTTTTCTGATATACTGCTAAGTTGCCAAGTTTGTCCAGGAGTTCTCAATTCTCCTGGCCTTACCTCCTAGAGCTATGATTACTGGTGTCCTGGAAGTTTCAGGAAAGGCAAAGGCAACCCCCAAATCACTCAATAATCACTCAATAGTAATAATAATTATTACTAATATTAATACTAGTATTTATTCCAGCACTCAAGAGGCAGAGGCCAGCCTGGTTTTCCAGGCCAGCTAAGGCTATAGAAACACCCTACCTAAAAAAAAAAAAAAAAAACAACAACAACAACAAAACATTCTTTTACACAGTTGGGGAAAAGACAAAAGACACACATACCATCATCTTTCAGGTCCCACACTCTGAGAGTTTTGTCTCTTGAAGCTGACACAAGGATTAAGCTCCCATCTGGAGCAAAAGTTAAGTCTCTGACCACTTCAATATGGTCTACCAAATTAAGGAGGAGTTTTCCTAAATGTGATTGAAAGGAGAAAAAAAAAAAAAAGAGACAAGATCAGTTACTTATCTTCTATTTTTATAGTTTTGCTGATTGTAAAAATGGAGATTCTTGGGTATCTCCTTGCTTTATGAAGTAAACTATTTTCCTTTTTAATTAGTGGCTGCTGTTACCTGTGAGGACTCACTATTCAGGTTTTCCAGTACTACCCTCCCAAGACAACAAACCCTGCGTTTATTAGAAACATGGAAGACTGGCTTAAATGTAAGAAAACCCCTAGATCAAATTAGCATTAAGAAAGGTGTATACCACTGTCTTTTCTAAGTACTTGTACAATCTAACTTTAAAAGAAAATGAAAATATCAACTTTTCTCTTTGCTTTCTATTTCCTTGGCCCTGGACTATCAAATATCCCACAAAGTAAGCATTATCTCATAACTTTTAATTTTAACATTATCTAAACAAAGTACTTATCAGTTACTAGAAGTTTTGTTTTCTAGAAACATTTGTGGTCACCTTATTTTTTTCCCAATAAGCCAATCAAACTGCTTCCTCGTCCAATTTAATGTCATTATTACTGTGTTCTGAGGTACACCTTGCTTTAATGCCCACTAGATTATTTTATGTTTGTGAATACACAGAATATGTCAGAAACTAAAACAAAATCAAAATGTTTTTCCTTTATTGCTGCTGAGCATTGAACCTCAGGTGGAAGCAATGCTCAGTTACCTACTTTCCCACTGAGGTCCGTCCGTCCCTCATCCTTGTGCAGTTCTAACTGCCTCGAGGCTGTTATGTACACCATGCTGGGCACTCAGCCTTCTCCATGTTGGAATCACAACTGTGGATCACCAGTTGGAACACTTACTTTTTTCTTTTGTTTGTTTTGTTTTGTGACAGGGTCTCTCTACATAGCCCTAGCATACCTAGAACTCACTCTGTAGACCAGGCTGGTCTCAAGCTCACAAGAGATTCTCCTGCCTCTGCCTCCTGAGTGCTGGGATTAAGGGCATGTGCCACCCCTGCCCACCCTGAACACTTAACTGCTCAAAGAATTCAACTTTTCAGCCTATATGGATAGAGGACGTTGGATAAAGTGACTAAAACATTCTGAAGATTAGATATCGATTATTAAAAGTCTCATCTGCAAGCTGAGTTTGAGGCCAGCCTATTCTACATAGTGAGCTCTAGAATAAATAGGACTCTAGAGAGACCCTCTCTCAAAAACAAATCAAACCAAACTTCTGATTTGTAGCTGGACATGGACAGGTGCTGCCTAGCATGCAATGTTAAGCCCTGGAGTTGAATTCCCAGCACTACATAAAACTGGGAGTTGTAGCACATGCCTGCAATCCCAGCAATCAGGAATGTGGCAGCTGGAAGAGCGTGGAGGCTGGAGGAGCATAGCTAAGTCATCCTCAGCTACACAGTGAGTTTGAGGACTGCTTGAGATAAAAACAAAAAACAACAACAACAACAACAAAAAAAAAACAATCTCCCTTGAAAACTTCTAAGCTATCATTGAAAAGGCATATAAGACATGAGTCATAAACTAAATTATTAGTTTATAAATAATTAATTAAAATAAGACCCATACATGCTTTGCATACTTTACCATGCAGTATGAACTATTCTTATTCTCTGAGATTAAAATTATGAACTGAAGACTTAGAACAATTATAAAGACACACCACATCAATTCTCATTTTTCTGTACATTAAAATCCTCAAAGCACATATTCCAGTCCTTTCATCATAAAATAATTAGGTTCATACTTTGAAACTATGAATCCATACCTGTATACACATCCCAGATTTTGATGCGACCATTGTTTAATCCTGTAGCAAGAAGAAGCTGATCCTGTCCAAATCTGAACCGATGCCATTCTATATTAACACAACGACTCTGTTTTTCTGGAACTGAAGACCCAAAAGCAAGACTCCAGACTATGTCTCCACAGTCTATAATGTGTTCCGGGGGCTTATTTTTCTGACCATTACTATTTTGTCTTGCCAATTTCAGACAGCTTGAATTGGTGATATTCTTGGAACCATGCAGAAGACTGAGGGGGGAAAGATTGAAAATTAATTCTTCTTTATACTGAACTTCTATAGACACTAACTGTTAACACTTGTCAAGTCTTTCAATACAATTGTAACAATTATTTCTACAAAAGAAAGCCAGACATGGTGGTGCACCCATATAATCCCAGCACTCTGGGAGGTACAGGCAGGCAGATCTCTGTGAATTCCAGGCCAGCCTGTTCTACCAAGCGAGTCCAGGACAGCCAAGGCTGCACAGAGAAACCCTGTCTCCAAAAAAATTTTTTTTTTTCTACAGAAGGCAAAGTTGGTATCCGAAATATGAGACCAGACTTTTCAACTCCTAAAAACTATTGGTGGAAGAGAATCCTCCATGAGAGAGCAACTTACAACATTTCCTTCCAAACTGTCTTTAATAGGATTTCTTTAACAGAGCAGAGTTCAGCCCGATGGACGCTGTTGTCAGTGTGTAGCACTGGCCAGTGTATATCACCTGAGACAGTTCCTACCACAAGAATGGTGACTCTAAGACCTGTAACATTTTGTTCATGCACAGAAGTGCAGAGATGATGAGAAACATGGTAACTTTTCAACATGAAAAGGACTAACTTAGCTCATTTACCAAAGTATCAAGTTTTACATAACCCATCTTTATGGATTCTAAACTAAACTGTTTCAAAAAATTAGAAGCTAGAGACTTCAGAGAACTTTGAAGTCTGATGGAGATCACAGCATAAATGGGGTGTGGTGGTATACACTGTTATTCCAGCAACTCTGAGTAAAGATGCAGAAAGATTAGAAGTTCAAAGTCATCCTAGGCTACATACTGAGTTTTTAAGGTGGCCTAGGCTAAAGCCCCACCCACTTATTCCAATAAGCTAGGGGCTGTGGCTCACACCCAGACAGCAAGACCCAGGAACCTAAGACAGGATCAAGAGTTTAAAGGCAATCTGGGCCACATTGTAGAACTATCTTATTAGAGAAAAATCTGTTTATACACTACTGTTAGCCAACAAAGTGTGTGAAATCCAAAGTGAAACAAAAAGCTTTACCCAACAAAGATTACATGATCTCATACAACAGGACACACACTAATGTGTGGCACAATTAACCTCACATAAGGCCCTGGAGTTCAGTGGGGCAGTGGTGGGAGCATAAATACCCGAGAAAATATTAAAAGACTCTATGATGTACAAAGTCCAAACTTTTTCACTATGTCCAGGCTGGTCTACTATGAGATCATCTGCCCCTGCTTTCCCAGTGCTGGTATTACAGGCATGGACCACCACACCCACCTAGAGAACTATTCCTTTTTTTTTTTTTTTTTTTTTTTTTTAAATAAGACAAAGTCTATTACATATGGCCCTGGCTGTCCTGTATAGACCAGGCTAACCTTGAACTCAAGAGACCCATTTGCTTCCACTTCCCAAGTTCTGGGGTTAAAGGATGCACCACCATGCCCAGCTCAGGTAATTTTTTACACTAATCTTCAATGCTGACTCAAATTATAAATAAACTTATAACACTGGCTGGAAAAGAAAACTTAAATATTTTATTACCCAACAACACTGAAAGACAACAGTATATTCTACAAACACAAAGCAAGAAAGAAGTCTTACAAGTTCTTAAGGCACTGGGACCACGGGACAAGCTTCACTATACGATATCCTTGTGACCATGCAAAGTAGGAACCATCTGGAGCAAAAGCAACAGTCCAGTTCTCACCACCACATTTCTTGTCGAAAGGAGCTGCTGGAGCTAAAAGTTCCCCTATAGTACGCGATCTCACTAAAATAAACAGAAACAGCAAGACATCATATAAAACCAACAACGGATTGAGATGGCCCCCACATTACTTTGGAATTTGCTGAGGTTTTCTCCTTTTCTTTTAGACAGGGTTTTGTTTGCTTTCCACCCATAAAACATTAGAGATTAATTTTGCTTTCATAATAGTTTTCCAATGCAAGATTTAAGTATCATCACCAGGCATGATGGGCACACCTATCATCCCAGCACTTAGAAGGCTTATCCTCCATGATCAGTAGTTCAAAACCAGCCTGGGCTAAATGAGACTTATCACATAGTTTCAGTGTGGTGTGGAGCTGTAGGTAGGATGATAAGGCTTTAAGGCCAGCCTGGACTATGTAGGTAGATTGCATGAAAGTGAGAAAGGCAAAAAGAGAAAAGAAGGGGAGGGGAAATAAGATTCTACAGGGACAGTTCAAAGCCAGCCCAGGCTAAAATCTTAAAAAATAACAAAATAAAATAAATTCCATCACTCAGAAGAGCTGGACAGCCAGCAAAATGGCTTGGTGGGTATATATACCTGCTGCCAAGCCTGACCACTTGAGTTCAATTCACAGCACCCACATGGCAGAACAGAAGGGGGAGAACATATTCTCACAATTTGCTCCACACCTAAGAAATAAATGTAATTTTAAAAAGGTGGAGTGGGATCCGGAGATATGGCTCAAAGGCAGAATGCCTGCCTAGCAAGCGTGGCCCTGGGATCCAGGTGGGGGAAAGAGGACCTGTTCAGTGAACTCTCTAGTCTGTTGTGTACTCCATCAGTAGCTGGTATGGCACCTGGCATGACAAATGCTCAATTAATATTTACCTAACAAACAGAAAAGCACACGTATAAACTTCCACGTGTAAGGTATTCAGGTATGGTCTAGCCCAATTTTTGATACATTTAACAAATCAAATGAGTAGTTTAAAACCCACCAAAAAACCTGATAGTCACTTTCCTACATTATTCTCAAAGTTTCCTTCTTGTATGAAAATATAATACCCATCACTAAGATAAATAAAACTATACTTAAACATTGTTTTCTTTTTTTAAGACAAGGTTTCTCTGAGTAACCTTGGCTGCCCTGGACCATGGAGCTGCTTTGTAGACCAGGCTGGCCTTGAACTCAGAGAGCCACTTGATTCTGCCTCCCGGGTGCTGAGATCAAGGTCATATACCATGGACCCACATGGGGGAAAGAGAGAACCAACTCCCACAGGTTGCCCTCAGACCTCCATATTCATGCACACACAATAAATAAATAAAATTGAATATTTTTAAGGCACTCACACACACACACACAAAGTGACAATGATACAATCAGAACATTTCTCCTTTCCTTAAGCTCCCCTGGCTAATGTTTCCTTTTTTAAATACTGAAAATCTGCTAGACTGTGGTGGCTACACCTTTAATCCCGTCACTGGGAATGCAGAGGCAGACAAAAATCTGGTCTACAGAGTGAGTGTCAGAGCTACACAGAGAAACCCTGCCTCAAGAAAATGAAACAAAAAACAAAAAACAAAAAACCCTCAAAATCTTCCTTGTACCTTATCACTTATTCAATCCTGATTCTGGTCTGAGAGAACAAACCTAATTAACAACACAACCTTGTTCTCAAGCCTATAGCACCACACACCTGTAATCCTAGCACCCTGGGAGGCAGAGTCAAGAGGATCTCTGAGTTCGAGGCCAGCCTGGCCTACGAAATGAGTCCAGGACAGCCAGGGCTACACAGAAAAACCCTGTCTCAAAAACAACAACAACAAAAATCTTGTCCTCATGATATACACAATATAAACACTGGAGTCTTTACTAGGGAACACTATTTCTAGTTCTTTCAATCATTCCCCAGATTACAAAGTTTTAAGTCCATTTTCCACTTTAATTTTCCTGAACAAATTCCAGTTAGTAGTGGTCCTTAAAAAAGTGGTACCCTGGGGTGCAGCTTTGCCAGGCCACAGAGGAAGACAATGCAGCCAGTCCTGATGAGACCTGACAGGCTAGAGTCAGATAGAAGGGGAAGAGGTCCTCCCCTATCAGTGGACTAGGGGAGGAGCATAAGGAGAGAAGAAAGAGGGGGCCATAGCCGGAATACAAAGTGAATAAATTGTAATACATTAAAAAAAAAAAAAAAAAAAGTGGTGTTCAGAACTGTACATTGTACTTTCTGGTATGGTTTTAGCAGAGAGAGGGCACCCCACTTACTCAAAAGGCAGCAACACAACATAAATTCACATTCATCTTCCTGGCAGTCACATGAGTATGACCTAAGATCCATGAGCTAGTGAGCCTCAGATGACTGCAGAATGGTTTTTCAATGCATAAACTTCAGAAAGAGCACACTGCTGCAGGCTTCCTGCACTTTTCCAAACCTCCTCTCCTACATGGTCCTTTCCCTGGGGCTCTCTTTATATGCCGTGACTCTCAAAACTGGGGTTCCTGTTTAACCTTAATCTATTGGCCAAAAATCATGAATTTTAGTAGAAAGGACCTTGTTCACAAATAAGAGAAGCAAGTTTTTAAATTCCACTTAAAGAAAAAAAGAGAAGGAAATGGAAGTATTAGTTTTAAAAGAAAACGTTCCTAGGTTAATCTAAGTAGAATGCACCACATTCCACAAAAGATTTTAAGTCTATATTTTAAGGTTACTTAAAAAAAAAAAAAAAATTTGGCCACTTGTCCTTATGAAGTGTTAGCAAGGGATAGAGATGTAGCTGGTTCAAACACCAAACACCACGAAACAATAAACTAACTACCCTCAAATGCAATTCCAGCACCACTAGAAAAACTATAAAATAAATGTTGGTCAGTGTTTTTCTAATTGCCTTCAAGTTTCCTTGTTGGCTAACAGGCACACCAAGTGATTTTTATACTTTAATCAATGCTCAAGTACTGACTAGAAATATATTACTAACCTGGAGTAAGGTTTATACTAAAGTGCTTTGAAAAAAAATTTTATTAATGACGGCATCTGTTTAATGTTAGCATCATAACTTCATGACCCTGGATACAGTCCCAACACTGAAGAGGCCGTGGGAAACTGGCTCTAAAATACAACATATCTGTACAGCAGCTACATCATGAGTCACCACTCAACAGGGCCAACCAGATTTCTTCACATTCCACCCTCCAATTTCATAACTAGAAAGGAAGTGTGACAGTGTCTTGTTAAAGAGGGCAGTAGCTCAGGGCAGTTATGTCCCTGCCCTAGAACTCTTTAGAGTCCTGCCTCCTCTTTCAGTATATACAAGAAAATCCAAACTGGACGTGACTAGAATTCATGCCAGAGGGTGGGGTGGGAGGGTTCATTTATAAACACCATGCTAACCTTGTATCCAAATGACACTTCAAATAAGAAGAAGTGGAAAACTTGGCTTAGGAAAGGCCAAATTCCAAGACATTTGGCACTTAATTCTTTTATATTATATCCAGGCAATAAGGTGATACAAAGTGAAAAAAACTCTTAAAAATTAACAGGCAGGTATTTAATGAATCATCCTCATGAAATAAATAAAGCACTATTTATTCTCTTTTTTTTTTTTTTTTTTTAATTTATTCTCTTTAAAGAGGGCAAGAGAGCTGGGTGTGGTGATACACACCTATATCCCAACACTCTGGGAGGCAAAGGCAGAGGGTAGATCTGGTCTACAAAGTGAGTCCTGGACAGGGCAAGAAAGTTTTCAAGGTACAGATAAATGTACCATCAATATTACTGGTATAGACAGCAGAGGAAAAACCACTGCTCAGGTCCTAAGACTTTGAGGGCAGGAGACACAGCTCAGTGGCAATGTTTGTCCAGCATCCACAAGGTCCAGTTCAATTCCAACTACTACTACTACTAATAAAACAAAATTTAAATGTCTGGGTTCAAAACACTTATCTTTAAAGTACAGTTAAAAAAAACAGCAGAAATTTTATGATTTCTGTAGCTTTTTTGAATTTTTGTAAATTAGTGTTTTCACTTTGTATCCCGCTGTAGCCCCCTGCCTCATTCCCTCCCACTCCCACTCTTCTTCCCTTTTCTCCTCCTATGCGCCTCCCCAAGTCCACTGATAGGGGAGGTCCTCCTCCCCTTCCCTCTGACCTTAGCCTATCAGGTCTCATTAGGACTGGCTGCATTGTCTTCCTCTGTGGCCTGGGAAGGCTGCTCCCCCATCAGGGAGAGATTTCTGTAGCTTGAACATGGTTAGAAAACATTAAAGTCACCTGCTAATCAGCCATTCAACTTCATCCTTCAGGGGTAAAAAAATCCAATTCTGATAACAGCCATGTGTGTACAGAAATCCATTCACATAAAAGAAAGAAACTTCTGATTACCTCAGCTTCCCACCCTTCCTAGAAATACCTCCGCCAAACACTTGACAAAGTCACCCACGGCAACAGCAGGAAAATGCAAACTGGATTTCACTATGTAGCCTTGGCTACTGGAACTGGCTATGCAGACCAGACTCATCTCGAGCACCTGCCCCTCTGCCTCTAGAACTGCCCTGCCCATGCCAGGGCAACTAACAACAAAACAAAAGAAAACAACAACAACAACCAGTAATGTCAGTGTCTGCTAATGATTTTATCAATGAATCTCATGCAATGGCCTCAAAAGTGGCTCCTTTGAGAGGATTTAAATAATGCTAAATGCTTTAAAGGGGCCACTGGGCAAGTCTGGTCCACACCCTTCCAATCCCCATTGTCCTGTCTTGTGCCCAGCGCACGACAGGGCTAGCCACTCGGGCCTCTGCTGAGCCCTTTCCCAGACTTCACCCTCTGTACAACGGCCCTCCATCAGTCACCCCACCTATTCACACTGCTCCTACCGTGCGTACAGGGAAGACAGTCCCTCCTCTGAACCCTTCACCTTCCTAGCGCCATCCTTTGAAAAACTAAAAAGAAAAGTTTTCCACGCTGATGGAACCTCTTCAGGCCGCTTTCTCACTGAGGGTGCCTGGCATAAAGAAACTTCTACCGCACCTCCAAACACCACCGTTCGCTTCTGTTCCACTACAGACTTAAGAGATCCTAAGACGGGCCACTCAGCCTATGGTAGCAATGCTGCAGGTCCACTCGACAGCCAAGCCCCAGGCCGAGAGAATCGCAGGACCTCGGGCCCGCAGAGCTGTGACGGGGTCCCTGGGGTAGGCGGGGCGGGGAAGCCGGCCTCGCTGCAAGTCGGAGGCCCGCTCCGGGGCGCGGGTCCATTCAGGGCTGGCCGACGCCCATCGCGCGGCCGCTTCCTCCCGCCGCACGGCGCCGGTCCTCGCCTCTCCCGGCCTCCGCCGAGCCTCAGCACCGGGCCCCGCTTCTCACGGACCTCGGCATCGCTTTCCCCCCAGCCCACCCCTCGGCCCCGGCGCCAGCCCCCTCGCGGGCTGCCCGTCGTCCCCGCGCCCCCGCTCCGTCCTGGGCCTCACCGATCTCTTTCTCGTTGACCCTCGGAGGAAAGCTGGCCATCTATGGGGCACCGTCTGATTCCGGGAACTCGATTCGGACGCGGCGACAGAGAAGGGTCTCGGAGGGCGCTGAGGGGCGTGACGCGGGCTCGGTCCTTCCCGGGTGTGGGGACCGAACCGAGAGCGCGGGCGGCCGCTGCGGCTTCTGCGGACTGCCCGGGGCAAACCACCGGAAGGCCTGGGAACGCGCCGCCGGGTCACACTCAGACAAAAGAGCCGGCGCGCCTCGCACTCACGGACTTACGCAGCCCGCCGACGCCTCCGCCGCCAAGCCAGACACTGAGACAAGATGGCGGGCGGCACCGCTAATATCTGGGAGGCGGGGTGGGGCGCGTGACGTCAGGCCAGCAGGCCCCGCCTCCCGACGCCGGAGACGCGCCGTCGGGGCCCAGGGGCCCACCGCGAGCCCTCAGGGCGGTTTCCAAGTCGAAGGCCTGCAGGGGATCGTCTAATGCACGTGACCGAGCTGAAGAAAGCAAGACAGACGTTTCAGGTGCCTGACCCCACCTTAGCTCCGTCCCTGGCTCCGGGGTGGTGCCAGGGAAGTGAAGGTTGCACTGGTGAAAGAAAAACGAGGAAAATTAGCCCAAGTCAGGACATTAGTCAGCTGGCTTTAGGAAAAGCTCAGTTAATGGAGGAGCCCCAGGGTGGTGGGGCCTCACCTCTGAGGCCTCCCGGGTGCTGCCCCTGTTCTCACTGGTCCCTGAAGAGATGGCCCATACCATCTCCATCTCAGAACCTGCCCTTCCCCCGCAGAAGCCTTGGTCTCTAGGAAGCAGCTAGCTATCCCACAGCAGAGATACTAATCGTGTGGGCGTGCCCCACATCCCAATTTCAGTGCCACCTACCGATGACGTCACTGCACTTCAGCGGCCCTCCTGGGGGCTCTTTCTTCCAAAGGAGAACAGATGAAGGCTTAGACTTCCTCAGTCCCGGAACACGGAGCTGCGGAGCTGCGGAGCTTAATTCTTCAGATCTCAAAGGACAGCGCATAGTGCACGTCGACTTTCATTTGTTGCTTTGCTCAAGGGAGGAAGACTTCAAATTATGAAATAATTAATAGACAGAAACCGTTCTCTCTTTTTTAAAAACAATTACTTGGTTACTTTCTGTCAATATGTTTATCAAGAAATTCGTGCAGCTAGGCTTGGTGGCGCACGCCTGTAATCTCAGCACTGGGGGAGGCAGAGGCAGGTGGATTTCTTTGAGTTCGAGGCCAGCCTGGTTTACAAAGCGAGTCCAGGCCAGAGGATGTGGGTTCTCACCTTCCACCTTTCCTGAGAAAAGATCTCTCATGATTCAGTGCCCTGTGCCAAGGCCAGCCAGCCCCGTGACTTCCCAGAATTCTCTTGTTAGGAGTGAAGGGTTTAGAGGAAGAATCTGTAATCTATTGCTTTCTGCTTTTACCTGGGTACTGAGGATCCAAACCCTGTCAGGTTTGTTGTGTGTGGCAAGCATTTTAACCTCTGAGCCATCTCCCCATCTTAATTTTGATTTCTTTTGAGTTTTCATACAAAAATATGGAATATTTCATAATTTTGCAGGGCTGAGGGAGAGGGGGTATAGTTCAGTTGGTAGAGTATTTGTTTAGCATACAGAAACCTTAAATTCCATGCCCAGCACCTCGTAAGCCTAGTGTGACGGTACATGCCTGAAAGCCCAGCACTTGAGGAGGCAGAAGAATCAAGATTTTAAGAATCAAGAATTTATTTAAAGCCACTTCTGCTACGTAGCAAGTATGAGGCTACCCTGGCTACAGGAGACATCTTCAAAAAACCTGGAAGGTCTGAGTTTGTGCGTTGTCCTTGTATAGGAATCACACGGGGCTTTTTTGCTTTTTGTTTTTTTTTTTTCAAAACAGCTTTCTGTTTTAGCCCTGGCTGTCCTGGAACTCTGTAGACTAGGCTGGCTTTGAATGCTGGGTGCTGGGATGACAGCCATGCCTGGTTCGTTGTTTTGTTTTGTTTTGTTTTGAGACAGTTTCTCTGTATAGCCCTAGCTGTCCTGGAACTCTGTAGACTAGGCTGGCTTTGAATGCTGGGTGCTGGGATGACAGCCATGCCTGGTTCGTTGTTTTGTTTTGTTTTGTTTTGAGACAGTTTCTCTGTATAGCCCTAGCTGTCCTGGAACTCTGTAGACCAGGCTGGCCTTGAACTCACAGAGATCTGCCTGCCTCTGCTTCCCAGGTGCTGATCAAAGGCATGTACCACCACCATCTGCCTAACTCTGTTTTGTTGTTGTGGTGGTGGTGGTGGTTTTATTTTGTTTTTGGGGGGATGATGTTTGCTTGTTTGTTCTGTGGGTTTTTTTTTCTGTATTATTATTTTAGTACATTTTCTTAACTACAAAGCGTAACAGTAAAATGAAAAACAATTATATCATTTGTGTACCCAGTGGTGATTATATCTAATATTTGTAGAGTCCGTGTTACATTCTGAGCATTGTGCTCCATAAGTACTTCATTAATTAACCATTTAACACTGGTGACAATAAGAGTAGTTCATTTGTCATTGGAAAGGTCAGTATTGTCAACAGGATCTAAATTATCCGGAGACAAACTTTTTGCCATGTCCATGAGAGAGGTTCTAGATTTGGTTAACTGAGGTAGGAAGACTCACCCTAACTTTGGGCAGACCATTCCCTGGGAAAGGGTTCTGAAGTGAATTCAAAAGACAAAGCTAGGGGCTAGAGAGGTCTCTCCGTGGTTAAGAGAGCTTACTGTTCTTCCAGAAGATCTGGATTCAGTTCCCAGCCGCTATATGGTGGTTCATAACTGGCCATAACTCCAGCTACAGGGGATCCTTTCTCATCTCCACACTGAACACATGTGATATAAGTACCTACCCTCAGCCACACAAATATACATAAAAATTTAAAAAAAAAAAAAAAAAAAAAAAGCAACTCAACTGTAGTGGAAGTTTTGGTTTCTTTGAAAATTCAGTTATGTTATATAAAAATGTTTTAGGGGCTTTATTTTATTTTTGAGACAGGGTTTCTCTGTGTAGCCTTGGCTGTCCTTGCTTTGTAGGCCAGGATGACCTTGAACTCACAGAGATCTACCTGCCTCTGCCTCCCCTGAGTGCTGGGATTACAGGCGTAGGACACTGAGTTTAGCTACATGCTTTTGCTTTAATCCCAGGTGTGGGATATGGGGCTGTTTCAGATTATCTACAGCCACAGACTGTTTGCCTTCTGTGGGCTCTGAGAGGAGTGTAATCTTTGTCAGAGAAGAAATAAATGCCAGAGCCTGGGGGACGGGGTGGGAGGAGTCACTCTGGGGCTGAAGAAGGCTGCTGCTCCCTGCTGCTCCTGGTTGCGGTTGTTGCAGTTTGATGAGAAGTGTGAAGTACCCTGACTATGAAGATTTGTCTTGCCCCAAGGAGCCCGATGACCCTGAATCCTAAAGAGAACTACACCCCATCTCCCCACTAACATCTTTCAATCCCTCCCTCTTGGAAGGGTTTGGGGTAGAGAAGGGGGAAGTACCATTCCTAGGCAGATGATTGTGAGTTTTTTAAGAAAAACAAAAGCACCTAGCAAGCCAGGAAGCAGCATTCCTCCATAGTTCCTGCTTTAGTTTCTGTCTCCAGGTTCCTGTGCAGAGTTCCTGCCCCGGCCTTTCTCCAGGGTGGACTGTAACCTGTAGGCTAAACAACCCTTTCCTTCCCACGTTGCTTTGGTCAGGGTTTAATTACAGCAACAGAGAAGCATATTAGGGCATATAGTAAGGCCAGCTTTTGGGGAACAGTATTAGAGATTGTACCAAGAGCCTGGAGCTACACACCAGCTCTTCTTCCCTTCCTCCCTCTCCTGTCCTTCTTTCTTTTATTCATTTAAGATGTGGTCTTCTTCTGTGGTCCATGTTAGCAGCCCAGGAGTGGCCTCGAAATCATACTCCCCCACCCCCAGTACTGAGATTAATGGGAGGACTAAGGTGGACTTCATGTGTAGCTCATGGGCAAGGTGGCTGCATCCCCTGATGCCATGAATATAAGCAGGTCACAACCGTCACTCTCCTTTGCTCACTACAACCTAGAGCCAGTTAAGGGAGTTGCCATGTGCCCATGGGCTACTCTGTCATCATCATAGTCATCAAATACCTTCTAGAATAACTTCAAGGAGGGAAGACGTATCTTGGCTCTCAGTTTTAGAGGGTCAGTCCATAGTTGGTGTACTCTGGCACTTAGACCAAAATGTAATGGCAGCAGGAGCCAGGGGTAGGAGAGGTTTATCACCTCATGGTGAGCAGGAAGCATTGCGCAAGATGTCATGGAGCCCAGCAATGACCTTTAGAGGCCCTCCTCCACTGACCTACTTCCTCCAAACAGGCCTCACTTTCTCAGGTTTCCACAGCCTCCCAAAATAGTACCCCCAGGGGACACTTCAGCTTAAAACTACAGCTTATACAAGTCTCCAGACAGAATGCTAGACAGGTTCTAAACTGGGGCAGAGTTCTAGAGATTCCTCCATTTTGTTGACAAAAAAAGAGTGAACATACCTGCTCCCTGTAAAAACGGGGATGTGACATTCACCAAAAGCCACAACCAGTGCAAACTGAGACAAAGGTAGTTGTCAGGTGTGGTGGCTCATGTCCTTATCCCCAGTCCTCCTCGGGAGACAGGCCAGCCCGGTTTACACAGTGAGTTCCAGTCAAGGTGACACAGCCATAGTGAGACCTTACATTAATTAATTGTACAACTGG
The DNA here is from genome assembly GCA_010120015.1 of Rhombomys opimus. Taxonomy (NCBI): domain Eukaryota; kingdom Metazoa; phylum Chordata; class Mammalia; order Rodentia; family Muridae; genus Rhombomys; species Rhombomys opimus. The sequence continues at coordinate 6,020,582 of REGO01000004.1, forward strand.
GGTTCCCAGGACCACTCACCGCCACCACTCCATACATGCATGCACGTATGCACACAAATTGAACAAACTCAATTATGTGATGTGATTCCCATCACGATTAAATGACTTAAAAGATGAAAAGAGATTGACATGTTTTTTTTGACTCTGTAATCGTCACCACCAACTTAGAAAATATGTATTGGTACCCTCCTGTGTGTGTGTATGTTCGACACAGTTTTGCTAAGTAACTGAGCCCCGTAGCCACTTGAATTTGACATCTGCTTCCATCTTCTGAGTTCGGGAATTAGAGATCAAAGAACCACACTTCAGCAAGTCTGCACAGTTCTCATCTTGTAGGTCATCACCAATTTGGGAGGGGGGGATCAAATGACCCTTCCACAGGGGTCACCTAAGACCACTGGAAAACACAGATATTTACATTATGATTCATAACAGTAGAAAAATTACGGTTATGAAGTCACAATGAAAATAATGTTATGGGGGGCTGGAGAGATGGCTCAGAGGTTAAGAGCATGTCTGCTCTTGCAGAGGTCCTGAGTTCAATTCCCAGCAACCACATGGTGGCTCACAACCATCTATGATGAGATCTGGTGCCCTCCCCTGGCCTGCAGGTGCACATGCAGACACAACATTGTATACATAATAAATAAATAAATATTAAAAAAAGAAGAAGAAAATAGTTTCATGGTTGGAGAGTCACCACGACATGAGGTATCAGCCTGCAGCCCAGGGTCGGCTTCTTCCCTTCAGGGTGTTCTGTACTGGGCTCTGAAACAGCTCTTGTAGTGTCCTAGCCCTTTGGGGGACAGCTTTTCCAGTGATACAGTTCACTTGATTGGGGAGATGAGGGCTAAATAAGCCTTCGGGAAGTGGGGTAGGGGATTTTGGGCACATGAACATCATTGGCGGGGGCTGAGGCGCTGGGAGTGCTTCATTTGCATGGAGAAGAATCCCAGGTGCCAGGCTACCTCGAGAACTGTGAGGCAGGGTTCTCAGGGCTAAGGTGCGCTGGGACCTGCAGGCTCAGCACAGGGAGGGAGTGATCCTTAACTCCTGCCAGTGTCAAGACTGAGATTCTCCGGGTCCGGACTTGTCTCAGCCTCACTCTGGCTCCACGCAGGTTTCCCCGGTTGCACAGTCCTTGGGCCTCACAGTGAGGATCTTTATTAAAGGGTCACAGCGGCAGGAAGGTTGGGAGAAAGATTAAGAGAATGCATAAGAGAAAAGATAAGAGAATGCCTTGGTTTTGCTTTTTGGACCTCTCTGCTGCTATTACTATAGCCCCTATAAACTAATCCTTAGCTAAACACAAGATGTCATCTAAAGTGATCCTAGCCAGGGTGTGGAGCCTGGAGAGATGGCTCTGTGGTTAAAAGTGCTTGCTATTCTTTCAGAGCACCCAAGTTCAGGTCACTCGGGTCAGAGAGTTCATACATACCTGTAACTCCAGGACCAGAGAATCTGACCTCTTCTGGCCTTTCTAGGCCCCTGTGCGTGCTTGCTTGTATATACTCCCACACCAACAAATACTCATATTATATATACATACACACACATATATAGATATATAGATATATTTTAAGTATTTAGGGCTTGGATTCTGGCCTGGGAGTTTCATATGAGGAGAACTGCAGTACCAACTCTGAAGTTCTAGATTAAAGAGAACACAATTTTCTGAAGATTCAGCTGGACATATGGGATGCCAACCCCCCAACACATGCATCAATGAATGCTAACCATCAGGCAGTGGCCCAGGATTTTAATCCTAGCACTTGGGAGGTCCAGGCAGGTGAATCTTCCTAATTCAAGGCCAGTGATCTACATAGCAAGTTCCAGACCAGCCGGAACTACACAACGAAACCCTGTCTCAATAAATAAATTAATTAACCTTTCAGAGGCATAGCATCATGGCCAAACTCAGTGAGAAGGGACCTGAGAGGTTGCATACTGTGATCCCGTTTTACCAATACCATCCTCATCAACTGTACAATTGTAAGACCTGGGGTCTCACAGCTCAGGAGTTCACGATTGCGCCCTTTCCAGAAACTCCCCCAGACCAAGACTCGTTGCAAAAACAAGAGGTTTAATTTAACCATTGCGCAATGGGGTCACCCCTGCCAGTCAGCAAAGAGTGGCACCGGGAGACAAAGGCCTTAGGTTTTTAAAAGAAAAATTGTGGGAAATTTGAAGTTGCAGTTTTGGCAATTTAGGATTGGATGAGGAAGCTATAAAGTAAGATAATTGGTTAGTCTTAGGTGCTCAAGCTTGGCCAGTCCTGCCAAGTGTGGATGCAGCTGCAATTGAAGGTGGGGGTGGTTAGCTCATCCTTGAAGATTAGGGCTGTGGGCTCTTGGCTGGAGGTCAGGAGCTACTCAGAAGAAGAATTGGGGCCGGCTGGGTTGGTTGCTAAGAAACATTATCTCAAAGATAAGGGTCTGGTCCTTCTTTTTGCTGAGTGAAGGTCATTGCTTGCTTGCTTTTTTTATATCTGTCCTCACAGATAGGGTCACATTTCTCCATTCTCTGGAAAGGTACTAAGAGTCTAACCCTTTCAAAATGAGAATTGCTTCCTTGCATAATCAAAGACAATGAAGAGGAGAATGGTTTTCTCTATACATACTTATTAATCTTAAAAATTGTTACATTTTTTTAGTGGGGTAGTGGTGGCAGAGACAGGAGGATCTCTGAGCTTGAGGTCGGTCAGCCTGGTGTACAGAGTTCCAGGACAGCCAGGGCTACACAGAGAAACTCTTTTTTGAAAAAAATAAAAGGTGGACGGGGGGGGGGGGGACGGGGGACTAGGAAAATGGCTCAGTGGTTAAGAGCACTTAGAGGAACTGGGTTTAATTCCTGGCACCCACACGGCAGCTCACAACTGTCTGTAACTCCAATTCCAAGGTGTATGGTACTATCACATAGCATAAATACAGGCAAAACACCAATGCACATACTTTTTAAAAAGGAAAGTAAGAAAATAATAATTACATTTTACTCCTCCCCCCTGCCGTGGGTGAAGTAAATTACCCATGGAGCCATCTGGCCAACTCTACAGACTTATTTTATGTGTGTACGCTTGAGTGTGTGTGGGTGCACCAGGAACCCGTGGAGGCCAGAAGAGGTGTCCAATCCCCTGGAGCTAGAATTGCAGGTGGCTGTGAGCTCCCTCTGGTCCTCTGCAAGAGCAGCAAGTGCTCTTAAATGAGGAGCCATCTCTCCAGCCCTTTAATGCCATTCTACGCTAACGCTGTTTCCTACTCACAATTTACACTTCACGTTTTGGGAGGCACTGTCCTGTGGAGATGTGTGTAGCCCTGAGCTGTCCTCCTTGGGTAGCTGTGTAGTTAGGCATATGGATCGACTCTAGTCTAACCTTGTATTTCTTCATCCCAGAGATACGAGCCTAATTCCAGAGGCGTTCAGAGAAGCATGATGTACAGCAGAGCACAGCACTGTGATTAAGCCAGGGGCAAGGAGCTGACATTCCTTCCCCTGAGAAAATCTGAAAATCAGGACTTGAGGAATTTCTGAGTCAGCTCCACCCATCACAAAAAGCTGAGAGCCTGGAGCAGGCTTCCCTCCCCTCAGCTCTGGCTCTCTGTCAGAGTGGCTCCTTTAATCCATCCTCAAAGGCATCTCCATTCCTCAGATAAACGGGTTCCAAGAGGTTTCTCACATTCACATGCTTCTAGGAAGCAGCAGAGCCAAATTCCTGTATTTCGCTTCTGAACTCCTGTGCTTCAGTCACACTGTGGAATTATGCCTTTGAAGAGCCGCGCTATTCTGTCATCAGAGAAATGTGGTGATGGTTAAGATCCAAAGATCCTCATGGTCTGTTTGCCTAGTGTCTTTTACCCAGTCAAAGGCTTGCTCTTTTTTCTCACAGCCTCTGTCTCTGTCTGTCTCTCTCTCTCTCTCATACACATGTAATTTTCATGTATCATTGGTAAATTTAAAGACTTTAAATAGTAAAAGGCAATTTAAAAATCTTGGAACTTGACAGACAGCTCAGTGGTGCAATGCTTGCTTAGCATGCTTGAGGTCCTGGTCTCCACCTCCAGCCTGAAGAGGAGGAGGAGGAGGAGGAAAAAAAGCTGCTGCTTGAAAGCTGGGACCCTCTTTCCCATCAATATCTTACATTTACTTTAAAAGTAGTGTGGAACCTCTGAGTTTGAGGGCTACATAGAGAACCCCTGTCTTGAAAAAGCAAAGCCAGACCAAAAAAAAAAAAAAAACAAAACCAGATGTGGATAGAGAGTGCTTACCTAGCAGGCATGAAGCCCTGGTTGACCCCCAGCCGCACAGGACGCAGTTATGTTGGGGCATGCCTGTAACCCCAGCACTCACAGACACATCTGTGTTTTCTGACGGTCACAGGTGACCCCTGTGAAAGGATCATTTGACCCGCAAAGGGGTTGCGACCTACAGGCTCAGCTAGAGTAACAAAGTCGGTGGAAAAGTCTCTAACTTCAAGTGTGGAATACAGATTTCTCTTCCTAATGCTTCAGCTGCTCTTATGGTCTTAGAAATGCTTTGTAGTGGGGAGATGACTCTATGTACAGAACGCTTTATATTCCTAAGAGTGAGAGCAATACGTGAATACAATTTAGTATTCTACTCGTCATTCAGCCCACAGCTTCCTTGGACTCGTTAGGATTTATGCAGCTCAGTCGGTAAAGTACCTGCTTAACATGCTGGAGGTCCTGGCTTCTGTCTCTAGCACCCACAAAAGGGAGCACGGTGCGTGTCAGGCAAGGACTCTACAACTGAGCTATATCCTTAGCTCATTTTTTTTTGTTTGTTTTTACATTTTTTATGTGTTATGTGTTCAAGTGTTCTGTGCACACATGCATACTACAGTGCATGAGTGGAGTCAGAGGACCATTTGTGGGAGTCAGTTTTCTCCTCCCACCGATGGGTCCCAGGGCTAGAACTCGGCTCACCAGGCTCCCCAGCAAGCACCTCTATGTACTGAGTCCATGATTTTTTTTTTTTTTTTTGAAAATTCCTATACAGTTTTTCAAACTGCGGGCTTATCTGTTCTCTTGGACTGGCAGCTCAGTAGGGAGCTTCTTAAATGAGCTATCATGTTGCAACAGCCTCTCAGAACTGGAGTCATTTTAGCAGAGTGGCTATAGATAAGCGAGGTGGCTGAGAAGGGAGAAGCTGAGAAAGTTGCTAAGATTTTCTTTGTAGCAAATGAGTCTTAAAGATGATATCATGCTCTCAACTTTCTAAAACTCCTGGCTTAGCCAAGTGGTGATGTCTAAAGCCTTTAATCCTAGCACTAGGGAGGCAGAGGCAGGTGGATCTCTGAGTTCAAGGCCAGCCTGGTTTACAGAGTGAGCATAAGACAGCCAGGGCTACACAGAGAAACCCTGTCTCTTAAAAAACCAAAAAAACAAACCAACAAACAAAAGTTCCCGACTTCTCCTTTCTCCTCAAACATGAGACAATCTTCCACATGTTGCTTTTGATCATGGTGTTTAATTATGGCAACAGAAAAGTAACACACATACACTCACACAATTGCTTTTCTCTCCCTTTTCCCTGTTGGTTTGTTTTTGTTGTTTGGGACAGCATCACACTATGTAGCTGGCCTAAAACTTGATGTGTAGACCTAGCTGGTCTCATATTCTTTTTCTGGCTGGAGAGCTGACCCAGGGGTTCAGGGCAGATGTTCGTTCAGAGGACTGGAGTCTGCTCACAGCCATCCATAGCTCTATCAGGGGACCTCATTCCCGCTTCTTACCTCTGAGGGAGCCAGGCACACGTGTGGTCCACATACATACATGCAGACAAAACACTCAAACACAGTTTTCCCCCCTTTGGCTTTTGAAGCACGGTTTAACTCTGCAACCCAGGCTGGTCTGGGACCCACCGGGTAGCTGTGCCAGCTAGTTTTGTGTCAACTTGGCACAAGGTAGAAAGGAGGGGATCTCAACTGAGAAAAGGAATCCATAACACCCAGCTGTGCACATTTTTCTCAATCAGTGTTTACTGCGGGAAGGGCCCAACCCATTTTGGGTGGCAGGCCAAGCAAGACACGAGGAGCAAGCTGGTAAACAAACCCCATTCCTCCATAGTCCCTCATCAGCTCCTGCCTCCAGGTTCCTGCCCTGTTTGAGCTCCTGTTCTTGTTTCCCTCGGTGATAGACTGAAATAAGCCCTTTCCTCCCTAATTTTCTTTGGTCACGGTGTTTCCTCATAGCAATAGTAACCATAACGAGGACAGTAGCCCAGACTGACCTTGAACTCTTGACAAACCTCCTGAGTCCTGGGATTATAGGTGAGTTACTATGCCCAAATATTTTTTTTTTTTTTTTGGAGACAGTTTTATACAGTTTAGAACCATCACTTCAAACTCTATACATCCAAGGACAGCTTTGAATTCTTGGTCCTCCTGTCTCACCTGCCTAAGAGCTGCTGCTATTACAGGTGTGTTCTACCATGACTGGCTTATGGGGTGCTGAGGGGCACACGACCAATGGATCTACATCCCCAAATACAGCTTTTTGGGATTTGTTTTAATTAATTTTAGCCAAATGTGCTGTGAAGGCCTTTATTGCCAGTGCTCAAAGGGAAAAAGCAGGTGGATCTCTGTGAGTTCAAGGCCAGCCTGGTCTACATAGTGCATTCCAGGACATCCAGGGTACAGCTCAAAAATCAAAATCAATCAAACAAAACATGTATTTTATATGTATGAATATTCTACCTTCATGTGTGTCTTTGCACCATGTGCATGCCTGTGCCATTGAAGGCCAAAAGAGGGCATTAGATACCCCAGATCTGCAATTATCGATTGCTGTGGCCCACCAGGTGAGTCCCGGGAATCTGAACCTAGCTCCTGAACTTGTTTAGGAGAGCAAAAATATGTGGCTAGTTATTTCCTGTAAACAAGAGCCTGCAGCATCTCAGGAAGTAGATTTCCTGGGACTTTCAGGTTAGAGCCTTTTTTTGTGTGGTTTTTTTAAGTCAGGGTTTCCCTGTGTAGCTTTGGCTGTCCTTGAACTCACTAGTAGACCAGGCTGGACTTGAACTCACAGAGATCCGCCTGCCTCTGCCTCCCAAGTGCCAGGATTAAAGGGGTGCCCCTGCCCCCCACTGGTTAGAGGCATTTTTGTATCATGGATTTCGTAGGCACAGTAATCAAAATCTGAAACATAACCTTGGCTCTCACACCTGACCTCCCTCAGATTATACTGCTCTGGCCAGTAAGCTCAGAAAACACGTCAATGTTTTCTGAGCATGTCAATCAGATACAGCTGGGACAGATGGGCAGACATACTGAAGCATCTTTTAGGACAGCCTCTCCATTCTGGGGCAGGTGACCGGGTCAGAGCTGCTGAGTTCCTAGTTACTGCCAAAATTGCTTTGCTCTCATCGTGACCCCAGACCCAAGACTTCTAAGGCTTGTTCCCCTCCAGGCATCTTTTGGAGCTGCAGACATCATCATCTCTCACTCCCTCTCCTTTAATCTTTTAAATGATTCAGTTCAGGTGCTGAACCTCTTACACTGGGGCAAGCATATGAATCAGGTGTTCATACTTGGCATACTCATGAGACAGACATGAAAGCCTATATTTTTGTTTGTTTTTGTTTTTGTTTTTTGAGGCGGGGTTTCTCTGTGCAGCCCTGCGTGTCATGGAATTCACTCTGTCCATCAGGGTAGCCTTGAACTCAGAGGTCCTCCTGCCTCTGACTCCCGAGTGTTGGGATTAAAGGCACGAACCACCTCTGCCCTGCATGGGAAGTCTATAATTCTAACAAGTTTTTCGTTGGTGAGTAGTTTATGTTCCTAGGCCCTCACTTTGAGTCCTGAAGGCCTGCCAGAGTAAGCTTGTTTCTTCTTAGTTCTAACTGTCTTACACTTTGAAGCAACTGTTGCTTTTTTTTTGGGGGGGGGGTGCATGTATGTGTGTGGAGGGGATATGAATGTACATATGTATGCATGTTCAAATGTGTAGGTGTCTCTCTTGAGCTTAAGTTATCCTGGCATTAGACTCTGAGCACAAGCCTGTAGAGGTCAGAGGTTGATGTCAGGTGTCTCCTTGATCACTCTCCACCTTCCTGTAGCAGGACTTTAATTACTTTGTAGGCTCTTCTTTCTTCTACCTGTCTCCACCCCATTTCTTTCACCCCTCCAACCTCCTAACACTAGATATGAGAGAAAAAAAAGGATAGAGAGGAAAGAAAAGAGATGTCTGAATAAAGGAAAAGGTATGATATTACCTTTAGACTGCTTCCTGCTGCTTAGGGAAAGTTTGATCTTTGCCATCAGGATATCTCATTTCTTCTTGGCACAACCAACCAACAATGCACCCCACCTCTTGGAGCCCTAGCATTTACATTCGCTCTGAAAAGTACACAGAATTCCAAATGTCACACAATTGCAGAAACTAATCCCAGCATTCAGGAGACAGAAAAGAGCAGATCCTGGGCACAACCAGGTCGGCTGGCCTGACTGAAAAAGGTGAGTTTTTGCTTCAGTTGTTCTGCCCAGTTCACGAACCCCAAAAGACCAGGAATAAACAGACTCCGCTGTAAATACACGAGGTTCTTTTTATTGTAAATTACAAGCTGCAGCTTGGGCCTACACAGCCCCACCGCCAAAGCGGTGGGAGCTGAGCACCCCATCCCCAGGTTAGTTGGGTGATTTATAGATTCTGCTCCATCCCAGCATGCCCAAGGCAGGGGCAATTCCTGCCTGGCAAGCATCTATTGGTAAAAATGCTACATTTTGAATTGATTGGCTATAGGAAGGTCCCCAGACCATGACCTGGTGTCCCTCCCTAGGGGGATGGGCCAGTTTCCTAGCAACTGTATCTCTAGTGGGTGGGGAAAGAATGCAGTAAGGCAGGTTCTTCCCCTCAGGGCATTACGTACCTACTTCCTGTCTTAATAATAGCTGCTAATTTATCTTTTGGTCTCTCACAGTGAGAGACCCTGGTTCAAAAGAATGAGGTAGAGAGTGACAAAAGAAATCAAACACTGTAATCCCAGCACTCTTGGGAAGGTAGAAGCAGGCAGATCTCTGTGAATTCAAGGCCAGCCTGGTCTACAAAGCAAGCCCAGGACAGCCACGGTTGTCCCAAAAAAAAAAAAAAAAAAACAGAAAAGAAAAGAAAAATCAAACACTGAATGTCCTCTTCTGCCTTTGAGTATACATACCTGCACATTCCCATGCATCAGCACACATAAACACACACACACACACACACACACACACATAGAGTAACAGTCTTTTCTATTTAAAAGTAACCTGCCAACGGTCAGTATTCTATAAACTTCCACCATTGTCAAAACTCTTGTGTGTGGGTCCCTCTGCCCAGCCCACAGACGCAGGACATTCCTGGGACTATCACAGCCCTCCCCTTTAGGCACGCACGCAGGCACGATCAGCCAATTAAGTCAGACTGTGAGGTCAAGGTCACCAGGGGAGTGAGACGAAGTCATCACCCCTCCCTCCAGTATAAACTAAGTGAGTGCTTGCTGGGTTTGGGTCTTTGCACACCCTTTTACAGAAGAAAATTGCCTCAAATTACTTTTGCTTTGTCTGTGTGTCTCTGTGCAACACGGGAAATATTCTTTTCAAACACTGCCACTCCAACCAGGCTTTGATTCCAGGACTCAAGAGGCAGAGGTAGTCGGGTTTCCGTGAGTTCGATGCCAGCCTGGTCTATACAGCAAGTTCTAGGGCATAAAAAGACACTGTCTCAACAAACAAACCCAAAGCAGCAACAACAAAAACCCAAATAAATAAATCTCTGTAGGCCCATCCCGGGTTTCTCCGGTAAGGGGCTTTTTCTTTCTTCTTCCCCCTCTTCCTCCTCTTCTTCTTTTCAGCTCATGTAGCTCAGGCTGGCCTCCAACTCACTATGTGGCCAAGAATGCTCTTCAGCTCCTGGTCCTCCTGCATCACCTCCCAGGTGTTGGGACGGTGGACATGTATTGTCATGCTTGGCCAATGTGAAGTATTTGGGCACTTTGCTGACCAAATGCAAGTTTATCCTCCCTTGTTGTATTAGAGAAGTTTGAACACTTCCCAAAAGTAATACCCAGCTGAGAATTCTTTGGCTATGGTGTTCTCAGGAAACCGAGCAAAGTTTTGCATTTACTAGCAGACCCCTCAAAGGTCACAAGGACAGGGAACATTTGTAAGAGCATATTGTGTGCTTCTGTTCTCAGCCCACAGATCCCTTGGGGACACCAAACTTTAATAAACAAAATGATCCCAGCTGTGGCAGAAACAGCAGGACTCTTTAGGTAGGATGCACCTCAGCCCAGTGCCTCTGCACCAAGGCACTGGGTTGTCATTTGTTTTTGTTTTTGTTTTTAATTTATTCTCTCTCTCTCTCTCTCTCTCTCTCTCTCTCTCTCTCTGTATGTATTTCTCTCTCTCTCTCTCTCTCTCTCTGTTAGTTTGCTTTTCTGTTGCTGTGATGAACATCATGACTAAAATCAACTTGGGGAGAAAAGTGTTTATTTCATCTTATACCTCCAGGTAACTGTCTATCACTGAGGGAAGTTGAGACCAAACTCAAGACAGGAACTCAAGTCATTTGCTAATGCAAAGGCCATGGAAGGATGCTGCTTATTGGCTTGCTTTTTATTCATAATTATAAAGTTAACTCTGCAATCCAACTAGAGTTGGAGGGGAATGAGGAAAACATGGAACCCAGAGAACTTCAGTGAGAACAGAGATCACAGGGTACTTTGAACAAATGAGATGGAGGTGCTCTCCTGAGCTCCAGAAGGAATGGTCTGGTGGCTAAGATGCCCGCAAGTCAAAAGAATTAGTTTAGAGTCATCCACAGTCGGAAATTGTGATCTTCTTGCTGGTCTTGGCATTCCTGGACCCAAAACCCTCCCTAATTTCCACCATGTTCATGCCTTCTTTCACCTTCCCGAAGACCACATGCTTGCCAGGCAGACACTCAGTCTTGGCAGTGCAGATAAAGAGCTGGGAACTGTCTGTGTTTGGTCCAGCATTTGCCAGGGACAAGATGCCAGGACCTGTATGCTTCAGGATGAAATTCTCATTCTCAAGTTTCTCCTCACAGATGGACCTGCCGCCAGTGCCATTATGGCTTGGGAGCTCACCACCCTGGCACATAAATCCTGGAATAATTCTTTGAAAGGAGGAACCCTTACATCCAAATCCTTTCTCTCCAGTGCTCAGAGCGGAAGTTTTCTGTTATCTTTGGAACTTTGTCTGCAAACAGCTCGAAGGAGACACAACCCAAAGGTTGGCCATTGGCTTCCATGTCGAAGAACACGGTGGGTTTGACCATGGCTGCAGCAAAAGACAACAGGGGACAGCAGCGTCTGCAAAGCCTCAGCCTGCTTTCTTTCTTTAAAAAAAAAAAAAATTTTTTATTTTATGTGCATTTAGTGTGAAGGTGTCAGATCCCTTGAAATTGGCATTACAGACAGTTGTGAACTGCCATGTGGGTGCTGGGAATTGAACCCCGGTCCTTTGGAAGGGCAGACGGCACTCTTAACCATGCAGCCATCTCTCTAGCCCCAGCCTGCTTTCTTATTCAACCCAGGACCACCTACCTGCCCAGGAGTCGAACTGCCCACAATAAGCTGACCTCCTGTTAGGGTCCAGAATATGCTGAAAGAATGACCCCAGACTCAAGTAGCAGGTAAGCGAAGGGCGTTTATTCTGCAGAAGTCCAGCATGCTGGGGCCACCACCTAGACAACATGGCGGTGACCTCAAGGGGGAGCGGGAAGGTCCCTTTAAAGCCAGAGAAGGGAATTCCTACTATGCTTATGTGGCCTCTATTGGGATTGGCTTGACTCTTGTCTTCTTTAGGCCAGATGCCTTGGCTGTTTCTGATTGCTTGCCCGTTTTCTGTGTTGCTGTTTTTTTCCCTGTAACTTAGGCCTGTTGTGTCTAGCAAGGAAAGGGAGCCTGTCATGGAGTTGGTCAGGCTTATTTAGCCGGCTCTCTCACTCCTCACATGAACCATGGCATACGCATATACACAACAAAAACAAATGTCTAATTACAGCACTTAGGAGGCAGAGGCAGGTAGATTTCTATGAGTTTCAGGTCGGCCAGGGATACATGAAGAGGCCCTATTTCAAAAAACAAAACTATAAACAAAAAAATAATAAAAATTAAAATTAAAGAAGTGTGGGTTGGAGAGATGGCTCAGTGGTTACAAGCACTTGCTATTCTTCCAAAGGATCTGAGTTCAGTTCCCAGCACCCATATCAGGTGGCTCACAACCTCTGGTTGAGAGACCAAAGACTTACAAATCAGTGGGTATTGTTTTAAAGTTTAAAGCCTGCAGGAAGTCTAGGTGGAGACGTGTCCAAAAATGCCCTGAGGGGAAGAACTGGCCTTATTGCATTCTTTCCCCGCCCTCTAATTATACAGTTGCTAGGAAACCAGCCCATATGACCAGGCCAGAACTGTTTGTAGTCTTGGCACCTAAAGTGAACCAATCATTTCAAAAGTCAATTTCCCCTACCCAATCATGTAATAAAATACCAAAGCATGTAAGTCACTGCTTACAGGTTTTTTTTCCCTTAAAAACTCTGTACCCCTAGATCTCAGGGCCTCATTCCTCTCCTGTTTCCACAGAGGTTTTCCATTCCATTTTTGAATGTGTATACAGTTAAAAAAAAAAACCTCATGTATTTACAGCAGAGTCTATTTATTCCTGGTCTTTTGGGGTTCGAGAACTGGGCAGAACATTGTAACTCCAGCACCAGGGAAGTCAACACCCTCTTCTGGCATACAAACACACATGTAGTACATGCACACGTGTGCACATAGATGACAGTAATAAAATAAAATAATCAATAAATGTAACTGAAATTGTTTAGAGTTGGTAGAGAGATTACTGTAGAGAGATTCAGTGCCAAATAAATGAGCCACGATGAGTTCATCAGTAATCCCAGCACTGGGGAGGTGGAGGCAAGGTCAGATGTTCAAGGTCATCCTTGGCCACATAGGGAGTTTATGGCTAGGGTGGGATATCTGAGACCCTGTCTCAAACAACAACTATTTCATGAATGTGGAGAGCTGCTTGTTTGGCAAGCTGCTTTGTTATTGAGTATTCAGGAAAAACATGTTTTACTCTGGCGTTTACCTTGAGACAGCAATAAATAGGATGTTTTGCCAAGCTCCTTTAATTTGTGTGATCTTGGACCGTTTCTGCTATAGAGAGGGGCGGTCTAAGAAAACAGGTTTGACTACTCCACAAACCCCTTCCTTGTATCGGTGTGCCTTGTTTTGCTTTTACCATAAAAAGGAGCTGTGGAATAAACTCGGGGCTGCTGAGGTATTTACTAACAGTCCTCTCAAGCCGGTTCCTTGTGTCTTGCTTTATTTCTTTCAATCCTCACTCCCCACTCAGGTACTGTTCCACTTTGCCAGCAGGCTCCATCACATGGCATATGAGGCTCATTCAACCTCCCAGTGACACAAGGGGCGGCCTCACAGAGAAAATCGGAGGAGAACCAGAGGTGCTGCTCCTCAGAGACCAAAAAGATTAAAAATTAGCAACTATTATTAAGGCCTGAACTATGTGGGTGGAAAAGTTAGTAATGCCCTGAGGGGAAGGACTGCCTTACTGCATTCTTTCCCCACCTACTAGAGATAACAGTTGCTAGGAAACTGGCCCATTCCCCTAGGGAGGAACATCAGATCATTATGGTCTGGGGACCTTCCTATAGCCAATCAATTCAAAATGTAGCATTTTGACCAATAGGTGCTTGCCAGGCAGGAATTGCCCCTGCCTTGGGCATGCTGGGATGGACCAGAATCTATACATCACCCAACTAACCTGGGGGCGGCACGTTCAGCTCCCACCGATTCGGCAGTGGGTGTTGTGGGCCCAAGCTGTAGTTTGTAATTTACAATAAAAAGACCCTCAGGTGTTTTGCAACGGAGTCGATTCCTGTAGATCTTGTGGGGGCTCGCAAACTGGGTATAACACTCCCTGTCCAGTTGGTACACAGAGCAATAGGCTTGGCAGTTCCGGGATATGGAGCCCCAAGCCAGTCACTTCAGAGCTGGAGAAAGATGGACCGGATTGTTGGGGTTGGTCTTGTGCATCGTGTATTCAGATGCTGAGTTCTGTGCAAAGAGATCTGGTTTCAGTCCAGTCGTGGGCATTGTCATTTCTATGAAGAGTCTCCTGGCTCATTGTTGTGTAAAAATTGCTCCCCAATTTATCTCTGATTGGTTAATGAAAAGCTGAATAGCCAAGGGAGGTAGATAAGATAGGAAGGTGGGGCTTTCGTTCTCAGTTGGGGGTTCTCAGTTAGGGACCAGAGGGAGGAAGAGGAAGAAGTTACCCTGAGGATAGAAAGTTGTAGCAGAAGGCTGAGGCCAGATGGAGCTGGCAAGTAAAGGGGTACATGGCTGGGAGGTAGCCAGACCAGCATAACTGCATTAGAATAGGTGAATATGTGCGCAGTTACAGTGCTTAAAGCTTGCTAACAACTCACCAGGCATGGCGGCGCACGCCTTTAATCCCAGCGCATGGAAGGCAGAGGCAGGTGGATTTCTGTGAGTTCAGGCCAGCCTGGTCTACAAAGCAAGTCCAGGACAGCCAAGGCTACACAGAGAAAGCCTGTCTTGAAAAACAAATCAAACAAACAAAGCCTATTAATAAATCTAACAGGTCTCTGTGTCATTGTTTTGGACTCAGGGCAAGTACTAGAAAAAGCCCTACTAATACCATTAATTCGACACCAGACACATCACAAAACACCCAAACCACAGCCTCTGCCCCTCAGCCCGGAGCCTTGGAGCCCTTCCTCTTTCCCTTAGTCTAAGGATCCAGAAAGTATCCAAATGAAGACCAGAGGGAAAGCATGAGGGCAACACCTAGTTATGAGACTCCAGAGCGTCACCCCACCCTTGCCCGAAATGTGCAGGAGCTTTATCTGTTCTTGTTTCTTTGAGACAGGGTTTCTTTGTGTGACAATCCTGGCTGTCCTAGACTCACTCTGTAGACCAGGCTGGCCTCGGAACTCACAGAGATCCTTTAATCCCAAGATCTGGGACTCGGGAGGTGTGTGCTACCACCGCCTGGCGGCTCGCAGGAACTTTAACTGAGCCTCAGAAGGAAAACCACTGAGGAAACCGGAAATGGTTCTGTGTCAGAGAAGGAAGCAGCATCAGGGGGGAAACCCTGATGAGCAAAGAGGTGAACTGTAGGATGCTGGGAGGAAAAAGCTTTCTGGGCCAAGTACTTAACTTCCCACAGAGAGGTGGTGTATTCAGAAACACAGCTCGCAGAGCGGGACTAGCTTTGAAGGTGTGTCGTCCAGGCACAGCCAAAACAGTCTGCTGAGCAAAAGGATAACTGAGATAACTAGTGACGCTGGATTGATTTGTAGAACCTGCAGCAGGCCAGAGGGGATGGGACCTGGAAAGAGTCCCAGGAGAGAAAGGACTAGAAGTTTTTAAAAAGTTCCGGAGGTTGAACGGATGTGGTGGCGCGCTCCAGTAATTCTCTGCCCTGGAGAAGCAGAGGCTGCTGGATGTCTGAGTTCCAGGCTAGCCTGATCCACAGAGCAAGCCCGGGGGCTATAGAGAGAGACCTTGTCTCAAAAAGAAAAAAGGAAGACAAAGGAGAAAGAAAGCATGAAGAAAAGAAAGAAAAGAACTTTAACAAGGCGTGGGGGTTACACAGCTGTAATCTAGCACTTGGGAAACTGAGGCAGTAGAATCGTGAGTTTGAGGCCCGCCTAGACTACCTAGTGAGACCCTGTGAGGAAAGAGGCTCAGAAAAGTAAATAGAGCACCCTCTCATAAGCTTTTACTTTGTTTTTTTGTTTGTTTTGTTTTGTTTTGAGACAGGGTCTCCATGTAGCCTTGGCTGTCCTGGAACTCACTCTGTAGACCAGGCTGACCTTGAACTCCCAGTGATCTGCCTGCCTTTGCCTTCCTGAGTGCTGGGATTAAAGGCATGTGCCACCACGCCTGGCTAAGATTTTTTTTTTTTTTAATTACAGTGATTTTAGGATTATTTATTTTGCATGTGTGAGTATTTTGCCTGCATGTATGTAAGTGTACGTGTGTGCGCGCTGCCTAAGGAGGTCAGAAGAGGATATCGGATCCCCTGCAACTGACGTCACAGATGATTTTTGTTTTTGTTTGAGACAGGACCTCATGTAGCTAGAGCTGAATTTGAACTCCTGATCCTCCTGCCTCCATCTTCCAAATTCTAGGTTCATAGGTGTGCTCCACATTTCACTGTGTGTCTTATGTTTGTTAAAATCTGAGCATAGTGGATCAAGGTGGCACATGCCTATAATCTCAGCACAAATAGATACATTAAAAATAAATATAATTAAGAAAAATAATGATAATCATTCCAGCTTCTTGGTCACAGCAGCCACATTTTAAGTGCTCACTGGTCACAGTGTTGGTGGCCGCCTTATCGACGGCTGGGATACAAGACACACCAGCATCACAGAATGGCTTTGAGGATGGCTCTGATCTAAAAAGCATCATCTATAGCAGTTTTAGTGGGATTTGAGACAAAAGCCGATTGTTCCCAGGGCAGCCACATCTGGCCAGATGCAGGCACTGTAAACACACCTCTTCCTCACAGAACGTGGGGAGTTCCTTTCCGACATACACCTTGGGCCCTAGGGGGCTGGGACTCTTAACAGTTTGATCCGAAATCTGTTTGGGGAGCAAGGATGAGAACTGGTTTCTACTGTTTGTATGGTTTTGCTTTGGGTGTTTTCAGACAGGATCTCACCAGGCCCAGCCGACCACAGTTAGCTAGCTGGAGGGGATGGGTTAGGACTGTAGACATGAATCCTGCTTCCCTCGAACTCTGTATAACTAAGGATGACTTTGAACTCCTGATCTTCCTGCCTCCAGCTCCTCAGTGTTTCGAAGGAACCATGGGTTTATCACCAGGCTGGCTCAGTCTCCACATTGCCACCCCTCAACCCCTGCTTGTTCGTTTGTTTGTTGTTGTTTTGAAACAGTCTCACTTGTAGCCCACTCTGGCCTCAAATTCATGGTGACCCTCCTGCCTCAAACTCTAAATGCTGGGCTTGTGGTCATGAGCTAATTTCCTTTAGAATTTATTGACAGGCCTGCTTCCTGGGATTTGAATATTTACTCAATCCTACCCTCCACCCTCCTTCCCAAACATTAGTTACTTCTTCAGAGTTTCAATGAGGTTTATACAAATGTTTATACAAATGTTTACTTATTGCATTAGCAAAACTCAAAAAGCTTAATAGCCAACAGAAGAGACTCTAAGTCCTCGATGAGGCAAT
This sequence comes from Rhombomys opimus, assembly GCA_010120015.1. Lineage (NCBI taxonomy): Eukaryota > Metazoa > Chordata > Mammalia > Rodentia > Muridae > Rhombomys > Rhombomys opimus. The sequence continues at coordinate 6,037,855 of REGO01000004.1, forward strand.
TTTTATTTTAGTTTATTTTATTTTTGCTAGTAAATTAATGTAACAACCTCTGAAAATGCTTAGCTCTAGAATATTATGTGAAATGCTGTTCCATGCTCTTGCCTGTGGCTTTTCTCCGGAGAGAGCCGGCCTGACTGCCACTGTGCTTCAGCAAGCCTGGGCTGGCAGGTCAAGCACAGCAGGGACAGATCTCACATCCAGCTGGCAGCTTGCCTGAGGTTTCTAGGAAAAGCTGCCATTGGCTTCCCTCTGGCTTCCCAGGGGACAAGGGTCCTGGGACACTGGGATGTATTTTGGCACGTGGGGACTGCAGAGGAGTACCTGTTTGACACCAAACGGCCAGCTTTGGACGTCATTAATTTAGTTACTCATTACAAGTGTGTAGACAAAAGGTAAAAAGGAAGAACACACACATATGTGTCAACATAGTCCACCTCTGGTGCTCCTCCCCATGCCCCCTCCACCAATCCTCTTTTTGCTGCTATCCCCACCCCTCTTCCCAGGTACCTGGACCTTCTTGGTTGTCTTTCAGAGGAAGTAGAATTATGCATAGCCTATATATGATCCTACCTATGGGCTGGTCAGCACAGACCTTGAGAACTTAGGAAACTCTGGGTTTGAAGCCATCAGCTCAGGGGGAACTTTATGTCCTAACCCTGTTCTCACACCTGAACATCTACTCTGAACCTAGAAGAAAACCAGGGCTCAGCGGTAGAGGGCTCGCCTAGGTGCATAAGGACCTGGGTTTAGTCTGCAGAGTCACATGAAGAAGGCATGATGACACACCCCTGTAATCGAAGCAGGTTGTGGAATGGTGGAGGAGGCTCATCCAGTCAAGTGCTTGCCACACCAGCATCAGGACCTGAGTGCGGATCTTCAGTCATCACAGAAGAAAATCTAGGTGTGGGGTATGCATGCGTAATCCCAGGACAGGGGAGGTAGGGACAAGCAGACCCCTGGAGCTCACCAGCCAGTCAGCTTAGCGGAATCAGTGAGCTCCAAGTTCAGCGAGAGATCCTGTCTCCAAACCAAAGCAAACCGACTACAAAATCAGTGGGGAGCAATCGAGGAAGATTCGTGAAATCTGCTTCTGACTTTGTGTGTGTGTGTGTGTGTGTGTGTGTGCGCACACACACAAGTTCAAAGTCATTCTTGGTTACATAGCAAGTTAAAGGACAGCTGGGTTGAATGAGCTCAAAATGAAAGAGAGGGAGAAAGGGGTGGGCTAGTTGTGTGGACTAAGACCGGGCTACAGGAATTGTTGAGTCAATGAAAATATAAGGACACAGTACGCCCACCCTCTGTGAGCCTCAGGGACTTTGCGCGAGTCTTTTCTTCACTCCTATTGTTCTCTGTAAACGGCATCTCTTCTCTGAAGCTGACTTAGGAGTCCCAGTTGTTCTTTCCATTGTCTGTTTTTAATTTTTTAAATTAATCTATTTATTTAATGTTTATGGTGTTTTGGCTGCACGTACATCTGTGTACTGTCTGCATGAACAAAGATCAGGGAGAGGGTGCTGAGTCTCTGAGAACTGGAGTTACAGACAGTTGTGGACTGCCTCTGGGTGCTTGGAACCCAACTGTAACTACAGTTCCAGATGATCCTGCATCCTCTTGTGGCCTCTGCGGGCACTGCGCACGCATGACACACACACATGAAGTCAAAATACTCATACACATAAAATAAAAATAAATAAACCTGGTGCTGGAGAGCTGGTTCACTGATTAAGAACACGTGCTTCTCTTAAAGAGGATCCAGGTTCAGTCCCCAGTACCTATATGCTGGCTCAGAACCATCTGTAACTCCTGTTCCAGAGGAGCCAATGTCTTCTCACCTAGCAGAGACATGCATGTAGGCCAGGCTGGTCCACAAAGCAAGAATTAAATCTTAGCCAGGCACAGTGGTGCTCACCTGTAATCCCACCATTGCAGGAGGCAGAGGCAGAGAGACCTTTGTGAGTTCGAGGCCAGCCTGGTCGATAAAGCTAGTCCAGGACAGCCAAGGCTACACAGAGAAACCCTCTCTCAAAAAAACATAAACAAACAAACAAATGGATCTTTTAGCCACCATAAATAAATAAATAAATAAACGGATCTTTTAGCCACCATAGATAGATAGATAGATAGATAGATAGATAGATAGATAGATAGATAGGTCTTTTAGCCAGGTAGTGGTGGTACATACCTTTGATTGCAGCACTTGGAGGTTGAGGCAGGCAAATCTCTGAGTTTGAGGACAGTCTGATCTACAGAGTGAGTTCCAGAATAGCCAGGACTACACAGAGAAACCCTGCTTCAAAAAACGGAAAAAAGGGGTTGGGGATTTAGCTCAGTGGTAGAGCGCTTGCCTAGCAAGCGCAAGGCCCTGGGTTCGGTCCTCAGCTCTGGAAAAAA
>REGO01000004.1:6040258-6105168 GCA_010120015.1 Rhombomys opimus
AAAAAAGACAAAAGTAGGTAAAGACCTTGCATAGATATTTCTCTCAAGAAGATACATAAATTTTCAATAAACTGACAAAAAGATTCTAAAAGCCACGTATTATAAGGAAGCTGCAGATGAAAACTTCAGCGGAGGGCTGGAGCTCAGTGGTTGGGAGCACTCACCCTTACAGAGGAGCCAGTGTTGGTTCTCAGACCTGTGTGGTGGCTAACCACCATCGATAACATCAGTGCCAATGGCCTAATACCTTTTGGCCTCTATGGACACAGGCATATATATGGTACACACACATATGTTCAGCTAAAACACTCATGCACATAAAATAAGTATTTTTTCTTTTTTAAAGATGTATTTATTTGCTTTATGTGTATGAGTGCTCTATCTGCATGTACACCTGCATGCCAGAAGAGGGCACCAGATTTCATTATCAATGGTTGGGAGTTACCATGTGGTTGCTGGGAACTGAACTCAGGACCTCTGGAAGAGCAGACAGTGCCCTTAACCTCTGAGCCATCTTTCCAGCCCCAAATATTCTTTATTTTTTTTAAATAGTTGAAGAGAATATCACCTCACAGCCACTAAGATGGCTACAACCACAAGGCAGATAACAGCAAGTGTTTACGGGGTTATAGAAAAACCAGACCCTTATATACACTGAGAAGGGTGTAATTCAGTTAGAGCACCTTGGGAAAGAATCTAACATTTTTTTTCAAAAGGTTAGGCACAGTCACCATATGATCCAGCGACCAATCCACTCCTAAGGATAAGCCTAATAAAAATAAGATATCCACAACAACAAAACAAAAAATCTCACACAGCAGCCTTCTTCAAAATAGCCATAAGCAAAACAACAGAAAAAGCTGGTTGGTCTGGCCCATGCCCAGAGTCCCAGTTCTTGGGAAATGATGGCAGTAGAATCAAGAGTTTGAAGCCGGAGGCTAGAGTGATGGCTCAGTAGTTAAGAGCATTTGCTGCCCTTACCAAGCACTCTGGCTCCGTTCCCAGCATCCACCATGTGGCTCACAACTAGCAGTAACTCCAGTTCCTGGGGACCTGATGCCCTCTTCCTGCCTCCACAGGCTACATGCAACACGGACCAAGTGAACATACATTTCTGCTGGCAGAGCAGCCATATACATATTTTCTTAAAGGGAGCTCGAGGCTAGCCTCGGCTAAATACTAAGTTTGAAGCCAGCCAAAGCTACATAAGGGGGAAGAGGGGAGCAGAAAAGTAGAGGAGAGAGGCCAGATATCTGTCAACTGATGAGCAGAAAAAAACAAAATTCTGTGTGTCAATGGGATGCAGTATTCCTGGGCCATAAAAGGGAACGAAGCATACTGATGAGTCATGAAGGAGTGTTCCGTGTTAAGTGAAGTGAAACGCTAACAAAGGGCCACGTGATGACTGCATTCACAGGAAACCAGAGAGTGAGAACAGCACTTGTCAAGAGCTGAAAAGATAGAAGTGGGAGCGGGGGAATGACTGCTGTCCCCTTTGTCTGTTGAGACAAGGTCTCCCTGTGTAGCCCAGGCTGAGCTTTAAGTCTTTTTTTTTTTTTTTTTTTTTTTTTTTTTTTTTTTTGAGACAGGGTTTCTCTGTGTAGCCTTGGCTGTCCTGTACTTGCTTTGTAGACCAGGCTGGCCTCGAACTCCCGGAGATCCGACATTGGGCTCAGCTGGAGCTTTGATTCTTGATCCTCTCCTGCTTCCACAGCCCAGTCTTGAGATTACAAGTTTGTGCCATCACACCCAGCTGGAGCAAAATATTTCTTTGGTGGGTAATGGGAATGTCCTAAAATTGTTTGCAGTGATGGTTACACAACTCCGGATACACTGAAAAACACTGAAACATCCTTCGTTGTTGTTGGGATTTGAAACCAGGGCCTTTTACATGTTATGCTCATACATGTGACCCTCTACCCCTCACCCACACCCTCCGCCCTGGACTGTCCACTTGAAATGGGTTAATCGTGTGGTCTTATGAAATAATCAGAAAATGAGGCCGGCAGGCAGTCGGCTTCCTGTCGCAGGCAGAGTTCTCTCCAGTTTATTTCAGTTCCTTCATCTTCCTGGTGAGATCAGAATCCACGCAGCCAGAAAACGGGTGTTTTCTCTTTAACATCTGAGGGAGCAGCAGGCCTCGGGCCTGACATTTCTCCAACTAGGTCAACATCAGGGAAGGCAAACAGCGCGGGCTGGGCTGGCCGCTGGTGCAGGGAGACAGCATCAGGTTATGGGAAGCCAGCAGAGAGGCCCCTCACCCAGGCGGACAAGGGACTGAAGCCTTCCCTTTCCTGGCGGGCCACTGTAAGGCAGCGAATAGGGGAACACTTCCGGAGGCAGTGAGGGGGTTCTGGGAAGCTACAACAGGAAGTAAGAGTGAGCGTGCTGAAATACTGAACCCAGCTCGGAGCAGACTGCACCTGCCTCTCATTACATCCTGCTCCTTTAATCTTCCTCTGCCCTAAGGATTGCAGACACTCAAACACCCACTGTTCCTGCTTTAACCGACATGCGACTCCAGTTCGAACCTGTTAGCAAAGATCCCATCGCTTCCCTCTGCGTTCTCTACTGTACTGTGAAGTGGAACGTGCATAAATGGCAATATCCCTGATACTCCTGACAAAGACTGGAGGATACTGGTGCTCCAGCTCCCTAACACCCGACCCAGAATTAGGGAGGGGCGTGGCGCAATGGCAGAGCGCCTGCCTGGTATACTCAAGGCTCTGAGTTCCAGCCCAGCAAAGACAAACAGAACTCTACACCAGAGAGAGCCCAGGGCCTCCTGGCGTAGCCAGCGGCATTAAGGCGGGGCTCGGGGCCAGCCAGGTGGAGAGGGGGATTGTAACTGTAGGGAAGTGGAAGGTAAAGCCAAGCTGACGTCACCCTCCTTCTTCCTGGAGGGGTCAAAGAGTTGGGAGAGAGGGGCTGGTAAGACGCCACACTGATGAATGAGTCTCCTGACACCCCAGGCCATCCACACGTGTAGTTTCTCTTTCTCCGAATCCAAGAGGTCAGGTTAGCAAGAATCTAGAGGCTGGGACTCATGGGCCCAGACACTACCGAAAATGAATACACACACAACACACACACACACACACACACACACACACACACACACACACACACACCTTAACCCAGCACACAAGACAATGCCTCCGCCTTCCTCCCTAGACATATTTAGACTTGATTTCTCAATTTCATTTCCTGTGTTGCAATTTCCCCAAGCATGTGACTTACGTTTGTCAACTCTGGCCCCGTGGAGGTGGAGACAGTGGGGAGCTGCCTCCCACATTGCCTTTCTAAACCATAAAAGTGGTACACCTGTCCCCTCTCCCTGCCCGAGGGTCTCCTTCCTGTATACAGCCCTGGGACCCAAGCTTCTTGTTCTTGCTGCCAATAGGGGAAAGGTGTTGGTGTTCTTAGTTTTAGCCACTTAGCATTTGAACTCATACCCCTTTTTAATGGAGGTCTCCCCACCACCACCCCTGACACACACACACAATATGGTTTTATTGGAAGTAAACTTTTTTTTTTAGGAAAACTAAAAATATTCAACTTTCTTTTTTTCAGACTTCCCTTTCCAGAAGAGTCTGGGCCAACAAAGGGGCCTGTATCAGTCTAGGTGGGCCCAGGAGCTCTCAGGAATGATTCCCGTGAAGTGCGGTTCAGGTACATATGGGGCAAGAAAGCTGCCTATCTCTGCCACACACAGGTTTCAGGGCACGTGAGATCCACGGGGACCTTTGTCTGTGGGGTTGAGCGTCCCTCTCAGGCCTCCCGGTGGTCTTGAGTATGTAGTCACCTGTGTTCACATTCTGTGCTGGTGGGGTTGAATCCAGGACCCAAGGCAGGCCTGCTGTCCCTGAGCCACTGGCTTCTCCGCACTTCTCACTGGGAGCAAGAGCTGACGCCACGAGGTCGCAGCACCTGTGAGGAAGGCTCAGGTGCTTGTGTCTACTGCAGACTCCTCCCCTGGGGTCCAGGAAGGTGACCTGAGGTGTGCATTCAGCCCAGAGGAGTTTTGTTCTTTAGTTTTCACTTTTTTAAAACCACCCCAGTGCTATTCTTCAGGTCACTTCCTTCTAGAGCTCATTTGTCCCATGGTCTAGGAGACTCCAGGTTTAAAGGGGCAACAATTTCCACATCATTTCTATGCTTGTAGCTAGAAATCTCTGCTCACTCTTCTGGTTTAATGGAGTGTATTGTTTGTCTTTCCTACAATAATGTGACAGTAATTCAGGCAAGAAAGCTTGATGGTCTGTTCATTTTAGTGCATCTGTCAGTCTGGATTTCCAAACACAGTCTGGGATGTGTTCTGGCTTTAAAAGTCCAGGGACCAGAACTCTGCATTAGAAAGAATAGAGTGTAACCTGGTGGGTGGAGACGCATGCCTTTAATCCCCGCACTCAGGGAGGCAGAGGCAGGCGGATCTCTGTTGGAGGCCAGCTTAAGAGAAAAATGGTCGCCCAGGGCAAGGTGCAGCCTGAAAAGCCGCTGTTCCACACAGTACTGAGTAACTTAGAACACAGCACAGCCCGGTCACAGCAAAGCCTTTTTCTCCTTTGCATGCCATGCAAGCAGATGAGCACACCTCTGCCATCTCAGAAATTCAGAGTTCTTGAGGTACCGCCAAGGATTCATTTGCTCAGCAAAGATTCTCTAAGCACAAAGGTACGGATGCAAGACTTGTAAGGGCCGGCATCTTCGGTGAAATCACAGGAAAACACGAGGGCTCAGGGTGAATGCTGTCATTCAAACCGGGCTCTTTGTACGTAGCCAACGCTAGCCCCAAACTTGCCACAGTCCTCCTACCTCTGCCCCAGTTGCTGGCCTGATTATCAGTGGTTGGGCGATAGGGCTGATTGCTTCCAGGCTCTTGGCCTCTTCTCCAAAGAACTGGAAATGAGGGCTCACACAGATTTGCAAAAGAAGCAAGATAATTTCATTTTGAGCAAGGAAAGGGTGCAGGTTATAGAAGGATACATTTCCAAGACTGATAGCAGGCCGAGGGAATGAGAGCGCCCAGGGACGGAAGGGTACAACCTGGGGTATCTTTCTTTGTGTTTTTTTTTTTTTTTTTTTTTAAATTTACATTAGTGTCCTGCCTCCATGTATGTCTGTGTGAGGGTTTCCAGTCGCCTGGACCGGGAATTACAGACAGCTGTGAGCTGCCATGTGGGTGCTGAGACCTGACCCCAGGTTATTTGGAAGAACAGCCAGTGCTCTTAACCTCTGAGCCAGCTCTCCAGGCCCCGGGGGGTCTCCTTCTTTAGGGGACAGAAACAAAGGAGGTAGTGTGGGAGATTCTCTGTTTCGATTGACAGATTAGGTAACACAGGTGGTTGTCACTGGGGGTCAGGACACTCTATTGGTCAGGAATAGGAGTACAGGTGGGGGGATAGGAGGTTCTGGGTTGCAGCGTGTACCGTTTGAAGACGCACAGTATGCCCAGGTGAAGGAAGTAGACTGCCAAGTACGTTCTTACACGTGCGTGTATGTGGTCGTTTGATTGGAAATGCCTCCCGAAGGGCTGGAGAGATGGCCTTGCAGTTAAGAGCACTGGTTGCTCTTCCAGAGGTCCTGAGTTCAATTCCCAGCAACCACATGATGGCTGAGAACCATCTATAGCAAGATCTGGTGCCCTCTTCTGGCTTGCAGGCACACATGCATGCAGAATACTGTATACACAATAAATAAACCAATCCTTAAAAAAATAAAACTGTATAACTTAAAAAAATAAAAGAAAGGAAAAACAAAATGCCTCCCCCAGGCTTGTGTATTTGAACACTTGGTCTCTAGTTGGTTGTGCTATTTGGGGAGTTTGTGAAACCTTTAGGATGTAGATCATCCTTGGAGGAAGGACATCACCAAGAGCGGACTTCGATAATTTATAGCCCTGTCCCACCTCCTGTTTAGTCTCTCTGCTTCCTGTGTGCAAATGGAAATGTGAGAGCCAGCTTCCTCCTCCTGCCATCATGCCATGCCTTCCCAATCACGACGGGCTCAATCCCTCTGGAATCAAAGCCAAAGTAAAGTCTGTCTTCCTTATGTTGTTCTTGGTCCTGGTGTTTCATCATTGCAACAGAAAACTAATTAATGCTTGCCCCACCAAATCACTCTCCACACGTGCCTTTTAGGATTTCACATATAGGTTAGTTAAGTTCACCTCTTTTCCCGAGGTCAATAATGATGACCAAAACAACTCAAACTCTCTCTCCTGTAGCGGTTCTGAGGATGGAGCCAAGGGCCTTTCACATCATAGGACCTACATTTGTTCAAGACCAGAATCAGCCAGACCAAAGGCACAGTCTGGGAATTCTAACTAGACGGTTCTGGGGATGCCCAGAGGTGGGCTTCTCAAGTGCTTCCGAGGACTGGTGAGGAGATGACACAAGCCACCTCCATCACCTTCCTCCTTGTTAGGCCCAACAGCCTGAGACCCACCTGCACTTGTATGGTTGGTGGGAAAGGGGCCCAATAGGCCCATTGTCACCCTTGTCTGTCTGAGGCCAGGGTATCAACTGGGATCCTTCTACCTTGTTTACACTGTGCCACTCCTCTGGAGGATGGCCCCTGAGCCACTGCTGCGCCTTTGCAGGTGGTGGGCAGGGTGAAGGGGGCTGGGTCCTAATTGCCTGGAAAAACAGCAGGTAATACGCGTTCAGTCTTTCCTGGTATGGGCCAGCTTGTCAGGATAGAGACAACAAAACTTAAGGGACACAGGAAGAGAAGGCGCTTCTCACCAACAGAGAAACAAGAATCCCAGCACTTGCCTTGAAGTTTGCAAACAGAGATAATGCCTCTTTTGTGCACAGATATTTTGTTAAAGTGGTGATGAACCGGGCTTTCGGGCCTCATTCAGTTCCCAGATGGTTCTGGAGTCACAAACAAGACTCTCAGGTTATAACGACCATATCCTGGGATCTTCACAGCTATGCCTTATCAGCTGGGAGGTCACTTTTTTTTTTCTACCTTATTCATAGTGTAGACCCCTTAATCCTGTAAGGGGGAACCAGGAACCACCTGGTGATCTCATTAGGCCTCTCAGCAGTCCTTTGAAGACAGCAGCTTCAAAAGCTACCACCAAGGCCTATTCGATGGGTGTAGAGGCAATAAAACACACTCTCTTGGAGAGGGTCACACCTATGCCTTCTTTCTCTCAACTCATGCATAAAGTGTCCATTAAGAATGTCTTTTAAGGGCTGGAAAGATGGCTCAGTGGTTAAGAGCACTGTCTGCTCTTCCAAAGGTCATGAGTTCAATTCCCAGCAACCACATGGTGGCTCACAACCATCTATAATGTGAACTGATTCCCTCTTCTGGCAGGTGTAAATGTAGATAGAACACTCATATACATAAAATAAATAAATCTAAAAAAAAAAAAAAAAGAATGTCTTTTAATAAACACCAGCTTGGCTTCACAGCAGCTTATTCTGAAATTAACTAACTCATGTGGTACATATGACCGTATGAGCACCATGGTGCAGGTGTGGGAGCTGGTTCTCGCCTGCCACCTGCTTGGATCCAGGACTCAGGCCAGGCTTGCCTGCCGTTGTACTGCCACTGAGCCTTTATTTTAGTTTATTTATGTATTTGCCATTGAATCCAAACCTCTGCTTTCAGGCTCCCTGAAAAAATATGCTGCTGTGGGTGACAATCTAGAGTTGTGCCTCCATCCCTGCCTGCCTCCAGATGAGCCTTAGCTTCCCGGACATTTCTGAACCCCTTCCAGGAAGGGCCCCATACCCTGAAGCTAGAAAGAACTAGGAGGTAAATGAGTCAGAAGGGAAGGTCCTTCTTCAGCCCCACCCAAGTTCCTTCATCTAAAGCTATGTCCCCAAACGCCTCTCCCAAGGGGAGGTACTTATGGGAGGAGGTGGAGGAGCTGTGAAGAGTCTGGCTACCTGCAGAGCAAATCATCGCTTGTCAGCTGAAGTGAGATCTGGGCTGGCACTGTTTGTAGTTAGCTAGGACATGGAAGCCTCGTAAATTTGCTCTCCTGGTCCAGCACAGATTAGGGGTGGGAGCTGAGGGCAGTTATCTTAGGGAACATTGCAGGCAATCCCCCCCTCCATTTTTTCCAACAGTTTCTTTCTTTTTCTTTCTTTCTTTCTTTCTTTCTTTCTTTCTTTCTTTCTTTCTTTCTTTCTCTCTCTCTCTCTCTCTCTCTCTCTCTCTTTCTTTCTCTTTTCCTTTCTTTCTTTTTGGGTATTTTGAGACAGGGTTTCTCTGTGTAGCCTTGGATGGCCTGTTCATAAGTCCAGGCACCAGCCCACTCCTAGGTTGCTTAGCAACCTGTGGTGCCATCATTGGTCACCTCTGCCAGGGGCCCTGGGATAAAAGGACCCCTGCCTCTTCTCTCTGTCTCCCTTTCTTCTCTCTGCCTGTTCCTCTTGCCTGTCCCTCTGACTCTCTATCTCCCTCCCCACACTGTATTCTCCTTTCTCTTCCAAGCTCTCCTTCTGTCTCAGTAGTATGCCTTTCCCATAATAAACCTATAACCACAACCTGTTGCAGAGTGTGTAATTTGTATCATAACACCGGACTTGCTTTGTAGACCAAGCTGGCCTCAAACTCAGCGATCTGCTTGCTTCTGCCTCCCTGAGTGCTGGGATTAAGGTGTGCTCTTAGCACTTGTCTTTTGTTCTGGGGCCGAAACCCAGGGTCTCAGCCATGCACTCCCAGCGAGTTACAACTCCAGAGCCCGCCCAACAAAGCCTTCCTTGGAGGAATCTTGAGGCCCTCTAAGGGTTTACTGAGTAGCCACGGGTGAACAAAGGTGTGGCCTCTGGAGTATTCTAGGGAAATGCTAGAAAAGCAGGGAGGCATGCTGGATAATGCGTTGCTGGGACTGTCAGGGTCAAAAAGGAGGGTCCTAATCAGGACTCTGGATCGGTAAGGTGGGGAGATGGACAAAGGTGGCTAAGCAGGTCTGAGAACTCTCCTCCCTGGCCCCCCACCCATCAACCCAAAGGGACATTTATTCTGGTTGAGTAAAACAGAGATATGAGGGTGGAATTCCTGCGTTCAAATATGAAGTGTTTACTGCCCTCTTTCCCCAGAGCCTCCCTTTTCTCCCCACTTGTTGGGAATGAGGAATGAAGCTGGCCAGTCTTCTAGAACCTCCCGTATTGTGTAGTTAGGTTCCTGTATCGGTACCGAGCTTGGGGGCAGCTTCACCTCAGGCCTAGCACCTGGACCCCACGGTCTCTCCAGTCGCAAAGCCTGCTCATTCAATTCCTGGTTGACTGACCTGGGACAGGGACTTCATTCTGCTGGAGAAGACAGACCGAGGACATCTAAGCAAGTGAGGGGTAAAGAGGAACCCAAGAAGGAGTAGGAGAGAGATGTGTGGGCTCCTGTGGAGAGGGATTCAAGAATGAGGTTGCTGGTGGGCAGAGCCTAGCACGCTGAAAGAGATACGAACACAGCCTGGTATGTGGGGAAACTGAATTCAACATGTAGGAGCATGCATGTGTGCCTGCGAGTGCACACGTACACACCAAAACAAAACATTAGATTACATCAGCAACCACAGGTGCTGTGTTTGGAGAAAGCTGGCACCATTTACTGACAGCTGCAGTTGACACTTTTTCCCAGTTCTCAAATGCAGAACTTTCTGCTCTGTCACACTGGACCTCTGGTACAGGGACCCAGAGCCAGGTCAGAGGAAGAAAGAACATGGCTGGCCTTCCGAAAGACACTTGCACAGCAGGACTTAGGTCTTTAAAAGGAAGCAGGAAGTTTCTCTTTGAATCAACTCTTCCTTCTGCTTTCTTGTCAACTGAGTAATGGTCAGTGGAAGGGAAAAGGAATATCGGATTTTATTTTCCTCTATTTTTCAGAGTTTCGAGGGCTTTTCCGTTATGCGGTCCAGGCGGGCTCAGAACTTGTGATTTTCTTGCCTCAGCATTCCCAGTGCTGTGAGAGTCCAGGGATGTGCCACCACACCCAGCTGCCATCACTTTCTCTTAGGTTTTGAGTGTGCATCTTGGGCGGTCCCTAAGAAACAGATCTTACCTGAGTCTTGCCTCTAATCCTTCCTGGTCTTTCACCCTTGTTAGGCCAGGAGATGGATGGTGCCATCTGAGGCGGGTGTTTGGGTCACAAAGCACCTCTCTGTTCAGCAGTGCACACATTTCTTTTCTTTCTCTGTTTTGTTTTTGTTTGTTTGTTTCGAGATAGGGTTTCTCTGTGTAGCCTTGGCAGTCCTGGACTGAATTTGGAGACCAGGCTGGCCTCAGACTCACAGAGATCCACCTGCCTCTGCCTCTCAGAGTGCCAGGATTACAGGCGTAATCCACTGTGCTTAGTGTATACATTTCTTTTTGGAAGCCCAGCAAAGCCCAGCTTCTCTCTCCTGCAGGCCATATGCTCGTTTTGGCTTCTCTCACAGCCTGGTCTGCCTTGTCTGGTAGAGCACAGACCTGTCCTGGTGGAAAGAGTGCAGCAAGGACAGTGTGCAGTGTCTTAGGATTTCTATAAAACACCATGACCAAAGAAACTCGAGGAGGAAAGGGTTTATTCAGCTTACACTTCCACATCACAGTTCATCACCAAAGAAAGTCAGGACAGGAACTCAAGCAGGGCAGGGACCTGGAGGCAGAAGCTGATGCAGAGATCTGGAAGAATACTGCTTAGAGGCTTGTTCCACACGCCTTGCTCAGCCTGCTCCCTTAGAGAACCCAGGACCACCAGCCCAGGGATGGCCCCTCCCACCGATCTCTAAATAAGAAAATGTCCAGATCTGGGCGGTGGTGGTGCACGCCTTTAATCCCAGCACTCAGGAGGCAGAGGCAGAGTTTCTTTGAGTTCAAGGGCAGCTACAGATCAAATTCCGGGACAGCCAATACTACACAGAGACACCCTGTCTTGAAAAACAATTAAAATAATAATAAAAGAAAATGTCCTACAAGCTTGCCTACAACCTGATCTTCTTCATTTGTTTTGTTTTTGTTTTTTAAGACAGGGTTTTCCTGTGCAGCTCTGGCTGTCCTGGAACTTGCTCTGTAAACCAGAGGCTGGCCTCAAACTAAGAGATCCACCCGCCTCTGCCTCTTGAGTGCTGAGATTAAAGGTGAATGCCACCACCACCCAGCCAGCCTGATCCTAGGCCCTCATTTCTCAATTGAGGGCCCCTCCTCTCTGACGACTCTAGCTTGTATCAAGTTGACATAAACCTAGCCAGTACAAGTGGCTAGATAAAACACACTCAGAGATCAAAGGCGACGATTCCCTGAGATGAACATTCCTCTGGGGAGCAGGTAACTCAGTACAAGGCCAAACACTGAGTAAGGCTGGAGAGACTGTCTCTGATGGGTTAGAGGTGAGGTAAAGACTGATGGGCAGAAGTGATGGGCACTGGGCATCAAGGACTACCTGGTACTTTGTGAATCCAGGCTAGACCAGCAGGGTTCACAGCCATGTCAGGGAACTGTCACCTGCCATGAACATAGCAGAAACATGGAATCTAGTCTCTAATGGCCCCGCTAAACACATTAGAAAAATCATGGTGGTTGAGTGTATTGGTGCAAACCTGTAATCTCAACATACAGGAGGCCAAGGCAGGAGAATGGCTGAGAGTTCAAGGCCAGCTTGGGCTACAGAGTAAGACTGTCTCAGGAGGAGAATAAAAAGCATGGTGATTTCCATCCCCGTGTGAGGAGGAACCCCAGTGCCTCGCAAGGAATATACAGAAGCACCTCAGAAGGGCTGTTTTTCGTTTTGCAATGACTGTGCCAGAACCCAGACTGGGCTGGCAGCCTGTGGGCCAGCACTTGAGTCATGCTGAGAAAATGGTGACTGCAGCTCATCTCATTGGTGGGAACTCTGATGTGATTGGTCAACTGGCGCAGAGCAGAGATGGAAGGGAAAGGTTCAGGAAAAATGAGTCTTTTCCTGGCTAATGGATGTCTGTGACTTTGAGGCTTGCCTGGTCTACATAGAGACCCAGTCTAATAAACAAACAAACAAACAAACAACCCTTTTCACACCCACTTCACTAAAAATATATGTCTCTCTAGCCAACAAGATGACTCAGCAGGAAAAGGCGCTTGTTGCCAAGCCAGCTGACCTAAGTTTGATTCTCAGAACCCAGGTGGTGTAAGACCTGGGGTCTCACAGCTCAGGAGTTCAAGATCGCGCCCTTCCCAGAAATTCCCCCAGACCAAGACTCGTTGCAAAAGCAAGAGGTTTATTAACCATTGCACAATGGGGTCACCCCTGCCGGTCAGCAAAGAGTGGCACCCGGAGACAAAGGCCTTTAGGTTTTAAAAGAAAAATTGCGGGAGATTTGAAGTTGTAGTTTTGGCAATTTAGGATTGGATGAGGAAGCTATAAAGTAAGATAATTGGTTAGTCTTAGGTGCTCAAGTTTGGCCAGTCCTGCCAAGTGTGGATGCAGCTGCAATTGAAGGTGGGGGTGGTTAGCTCATCCTTGAAGATTAGGGCTGTGGGCTCTTGGCTGGAGGTCAAAAGCTACTCAGAAGAAGTCTAGGTTTGTTGCTAAGAAACACTATCTCAAAGACAAGGCTCTGGTCCTTTTTTTGCTGAGTGAAGGTCATTGCTTGCTTGCCCTTTTTTAATATCTGTCCTCACAGATAGGGTCACATTCCTCCATTCTCTGGAAAGGTACTAAGAGGCTTTAGCTTAACCTGGACCTAAAACTCAAAACTATAGGCTTTAGAAGACATATAGGTTACAAAGTTAGTCTAACCCTTTTAGTGGTAGGTGAGAGTCAACTCCCGTAAGAAGAGAAGCTGCTTTTAACGTGTGCATCAAAACATCACACATGCATGTGCGCACACACACATACATCCAAGTAAATTACACATGTTAAAATAGCATTTACAACAGAGCCAGGATCAGTGGCTGGATAATACCCATAATCCTACCACTCAGGAAAATTGCTGTGAGTTGTAGGTAGGCTACATAGTGAGTTCCAGGCCAGGCTGTCCTATACCGTGAGACCTTGTCTCAAAACAATAAACGAAACAACCCCCACCCCCTAAGACAACACGAATCATAAAACGGCTGGGCCAGTGAGTCCTCACCCTCCTAGCCTGTCCCAGAACTCTTTAGCTCAAATAATCCTCTCACTTCAGCCTCCCAAGTATTTTTCCCCCCTCTAGAGACAGGGAAGCTCTGGTTGGCATGATATTCAATACGAACCCCGGGCCAACCTTAAACTTGTGGCAACCTTCCTGTTTCAGTCCCGGAGTGTTGGGATTCCAGGCATCACCATCACATATAGCCTTTCAAATATTTTTTTTTATGAAAATGGAAGAAAGAGAGAGAAATATTAGCTATATCCCAGTCTAAGAAAAATTGTTCTGATGTAACTATTTTGTTTTTAAATGGTAAATTGGGAGCTGGAGCGATGGCTCAGAAGTTAAGAGTATTTGGTACTCTTACAGAGGCTCTGATTTCAGTTCCCAGCACCTATGGCCACCTGGAACTACAGTTCCAGGGCATCCAACACCCTCTTCTGACCTCCTAAACACCCGTGGCACACACGCCCATAAAATAAAGTGAATAAGCAAGCATAACAACACCCAGGAATCTTTTGTTAAAGTTTTAGCTCGGCGTAGTGGCACACACTTTTAATCCCAGAATTCTCAAGTCAGACAGACTCTGAGTTCAAGGCCAGCCTGGTTCGTAGTGAGTTTTAGGATAGTCGGAGCTACAGAGTGAGCCCCTTTCTCAAAACAAACAAACAAACAAACAAACAAAAAACCAAAGGGGGGCTGTTTTAATCTCAATACTGAGGAGGCTGACCCAGAAAGATCACCTGTTCCAGACCAGCCTGGGCTTCCTCCATCGGGAGAACGGGCTTTCCAAACCCAAACCAAAGCGATGGTTTGGTAGGACCTTGCTGTGGTAGCCTCCTTATTTACAGTCACCCTGAGTAGAAAACCACTGCACACATCCCTTCTGCCAGGCAATTTCCTTCGCCCATCAGGGGAGGAAGGTTTTATGTTTGACAAATATGGCAAAAGCACACAATACACGGCTAAACAAACAGGGAAAAGAGGCACCGAGCACTGCAGACCAGGAAGTTGGCCTGAGCTTTAAGGGGCCTGTCCTGGCCTCTGCTGGCAATGTTTGGTATTGCGCTACCTTTGTAGCTTTTGTTTTGTTTCGTTTTCCAAAGCAAACCAGCAAAATCAGAATTTTATACATTTAATTTTTTTTTTCTTAGACAGGGTCTCATGTACCCCTGACTAGTCTTGAACTCGCTCTGCAGCCAAGGATGACATGACCCTCTTTCCGAGTGCTGGTGCCATCATGCCTGGCTTTACGGGACACTGGGATCAAACCCTGGCCAGCTCCCACCAATTGAGCTCCAGTCCCAAAGTAAGAACTTTAGAAATGAAGTTTAGGGACCATCGCGTCTAAATCCCTTTTTTTAGGGATGAGGAACGTGCTGTCCAGGGTTTATTCAGAGGAGGTGGTTTTGTGGTCCTAGGGCCACTCCACCCGTTACAGAGCGACCCGCTCAGGACCAGTCCCTAGACGGGCACTGTCGTTAGCAAACTCGGACGTGAGGCGGTCCGGGGTTAGTTAGAGGCTGAGGCTGTGGCTAAGTGGCAGAAAGCCTTGGTTCAAACACACACACACACACACACACACACACACACACACACACACACACACACACACGGAGTTTGAACATGCTCCAATGAGTATTTGTACAACACAAACTGTAATCCATGGGGTTTTAGGGCGTGTGTGTGCAAGGCTGGGAAGGTGGACCTGGGAGGAATGGGAATTGAGTGTGATCAGGCTGCGTCGTATGAAATTCCCAAGTAATTAATAAAAATATTATGTTGGGAGGGAGAAAATAATTTTAAATCGCGGCCAGATGCACCCCCACAGTAGTCTGTAACCGATTGTAAAGCCAGTCCCAGACTCTCTGGCACCCTCTTCTGGCCTCTGCGAACACTGCACGCACATGGTGCACAGACATAAAATACACACATTAAAAAAAAAAAACAAAAAAAAAAATTGTGGCCAGCTTTGTCTACACAGTGAGTTCCAGGCCGGCCAAGGCTATGAAACTCTGTCTGAAAAAATAAAACAAAAAACAAAAAAACAGCCAAGTGTGGTGATGCCTTTAATCCCAGCACCCAGGGGCAGAGGCCGGTGGAGCTCTGTGAGTTCTAGGCCAGTCAAGTCTACATATAGTGATAGTGTGACTCAAAAATGCCTCCCTGGGCGGGGGGGATTGCTAGGCAGGCAGTGAGAACTTGTTGCAGAGTCCTGGTGACCTGAGTTCAATCCTCAGAACCCATGTAAAGACTGAAGAAGAGAAATGACTTCATACACTTGCCCTCTGACCTCCTTGGGTGTGCAGTGACAATGTGTGCCCCTCTCCCCACATATCACGGGGGCACAGGCAATGTTCAATGAATAAAAACTTAAAGTTGAAGTTTAAATTATTTTGTCGTGGTCATAGTTATTGTTTTTTTTTTTGTATCCTATATGCCTTAATACTCTAATTATCTTTAGTTTTTTGTTTGACTGAGAGCTAGAGAATTCATATTCACAAAACTCTTTGGTTTTCTTGATATAAGATTTCACGTAGCCCACTGGTCTCAAACTGAGGCTGACCTTGAACTCCTGATCCTCTTGCTTCCACCTCCTAAATTCAGGGATTACGGACATGTGCCACTTTACCTCAGTCATAAAAGCTTTTCCTTAGTTGTAAAATCCTCTTTCTAAGACCGGCAAGGTAGCGCACACCTGTAATCCCAGCACTTGGGAAGGCAGAGACAGGTAGATCTCTGTGAGTTTGGGGCCAGCCTGGTCTACAAAGCAAGTCCAGGACAGCCAGGGCTACACAGAGAAACCCTGTCTCAAAAACAACAAATCCTCTTTCTAGTAAGAAATGGTGACACACACTTGTAATGCCAGCCGCTGAAATGCAGGCAGGACAATCAGGAGTTCAAGTCACCCTCAGCCTTCTGATCCTTGGGCTGTGTGACACCTTGTTTGAACAAAGAGATAAAATAAAACAGAAAAATTTCACTAGCACTCTCCGCCCTCCTGCCTATTTATTTTTTTAATCTTTTTCTGAGACAAGTTCTTCCTGTGTGGCTATGACTGGCGTGAGCTGGATCTGAAGACCAGGCTGGCTGGCCTCGAACTCACAGCCATCCTCCTACCTCTGCCTTTACCTTGTCCCCAGTCCTGGATGCAGGCGCATGCTGCTACCATGATCAGCTGATCTGTCCATCCTTGCCAGGAAATACTCATGTAACCCCGGTTATATAGACAGACAAATTAGCTACAAAAATCAAATACTGACAGTAACTTGTAAAGAAATTGATTTTAAATTCTTGGTGCACACATAATTTGCTATTTATTGGAGATTAAAGCAAGTTCACACGCTAAGAAGATGAATGTGCTGGCTTTTTAAGTGTTGTTTTTTTTTTTTTTTTTTTTTGCATGAACACATGAACAGCTATGTGTTGGCTGACCATATGATACTGCAAAGTATAGAATATCTGCAGAGTTTTATCATTTGATGTGTGTGCAAAGGCATGCCCACTGCACACATACATGTGGAGGCCAGAGGGCTGTGACTGGCAAGTTTTTTGTTTTTTGAGACAGGGTTTCTCTGTGTAGCCCTGCCTGTCCTGGACTCACTTTGTAGACCAGGATGGCCTTGAACTCACAGAGAGCCACCTGCCTCTATCTCCTGAGTGCTGGATTAAGGGCTTGTGCTACCATGCCTGGCCTGGTTGGATGTTTGTTTGTTTGTTTGTTTGTTTGGAGAAAGGGCTTCACTGTGTATTTCTGGCTGTCCTAAAACTTGCTCTGTAGAGGCTGGCCACAAACTCACAGAGCTCTGCCTGTCTCTGCCTCCCAAGTGCTGGGATTAAAGGTGTGTGCCATCACACGAGACAATAACCCATTCAGCAGTTAGTTCTCATCCTCACTGACTATCTATACATTTTAAAATTTATGTTTGTGTGTGTGTGTGTGTGTGTGCGTGCTTGTCTGTATATGCACGGTGTAACTGCTGTCACTCTTGGAGGCCAGAAGAAGGTGCTATATCCCCTGGTAGAACCAGAGTTTTACCCAACCTGGATGCTAGGAGCCGAACCAAGATCAGCACATGCTCTTAACCACGGAGCTGTCTCTCCAGCCCATCTGGAGATGTTTGAAAATAGGAACAGGGAGAGAGGTCACGAGAGTAGAGAGCTTGTTTGGTGACTTCTCATCCTCACTGTGTTCTGTGGACAAGCACCCCATCCCTTTGCTCACACAGCTTTGTTGAGCCTGGCATCAGGGCCACATCTGAAGACCCCATATCCTTTAAGCTTAATCTCTGAGTCTCCTTGAATGCCCAGGGGTGCATCCCAAAGCCCATCCCAAGGATGCACTTGTGAAATGGTGGGTGATGATGGTGTGAGTATTCTGGGTCACCTTCTTGCTGAGACAGAATTACAGTTCTTTCTCTCGGCACTTATCTTCGCCAGAGCCACTCTGCCAAGCTCAAATGAGAAAGCTCTGCCTTATCTACCTACCTACCTATCCACCTACCTACCTATCAGGCCTCCAGCTGAACCTAGAGCTTGCCTTTCTGCTGGTGCGGCTGGCCCCTGAGTTCCCACCCCTCACCCAGATCTTTACATGGTTCTAGGGATAACGATGGCAGCAGGTGGGCTCTGACAAGTGCTCTACCCCTGAGCTACATCTCCAGCTCCTAGTTCATGTGTTCTGTCAGAGCAAGGGAAGGACTAAGGCGCCCCCTAGTGGTTCTTCTTCTGGCTGTAGGAGCCAATACATCCTTTAACTTCTTTTGGGATGGGGGGTTGGTAGTTATACTTTTAATATCAGCACTCAGGGAGCAAAAGCAGGTGGGTCTCTGTAAGTTGGAGGGCAGCCTGCTCTACAAGGTACATTCCAGGCCAGCCAATACCAGTGAAACCTGCCTCCATTTTTTTCTTGGAATTTCATTTATTCAATTTGTGTGCAAGAGATAGAAAGAAAAAGTGAAAGAAAGGAAGGAAGGAAGGGAGGGAGGGAGGGAGGAAAGAAGGAAGGAAGGAAAAGAAAAAGAAAGAAGGAAGGAAGGAATGAAGGAGAGAGAGAGAAGGAAGATAGGTAGATAGGTAGATAGACGAGAGGTAGATAGATAGATCGAATGAACGAACAAACGAACGAACAAGAAAGTGTGTGAGCCATATTGTGGAGGTCAGAGGGCAATCTGTGGGAAACGGTTTTCTCTATCATTCAGGTCCTGAGGACAGAAACCCACAGCCATTGCATTGCTTGGTTTTTGCTTTGAAATTACATTTATCTATTTATTTGTGTGTGTGTACACACGTGCACAGGTAAGCATGTGCTTGTGTGTGTACCACAGCACATGTGTGGAGGTCAGGGAACAACTGTTAGGATTAGGTTCTCTCCTGCTACCATGTGGGATCTGGAAATTGAACTTCAGGCATGCACAGAACTGCATGGAAGCACAGGTATGTCCTTACCTTTTAAAATATATATATATATTTATTTATTTATCTATTTATTTATTTATGTATATCTACATGCCAGAAGATTGCATCAGATCACATTATAGATGGTTGTGAGCCGCCATATGGTTACTGGGAATTGAATTCGGGATCTGGAAGAGCAGCCAGTGCTTCTAACCACTGAGCCATCTCTCCAGCCTCACCCCCGCACTTTTTAATTGAAAGAGTGCCCAGTGAACTCCATATTGGAGGAAAAAGCTGGCAGATGCTAGCTGAAAGCCCAGTCAGGAAGAGTCTCCCCGAGAAGTCCACTGCCCAGGCTTGCAGATCAATCCATCCGTGAGCTTCCTGCCAGAAGAGCAAGCAGGGAGAAAAGATGCTGCCAATCAACAGTCGAGAAGCACCCGGGAGAATGTTGCCCGCTAGAAATGAATGTCTGTAACGGGTTAGGAAATAATACGGTCATTATTTCATCTATTGAGCATTGTCCCTGACCTCGCTTGACAGTTGGCCTCATCCAGTGGGACACAGGCCTGGGAATGAGACCCCAAAGTCTGGAGCTGCAAGAGCACAGCTCTGTGACCTGTTCAGTTATAGCGTCAAGAGGGAATGAAGTTGGCATTACCAGGGTTCCTGTCTCCAACGGGCAAAAGCCTACCTGTGGCAGAACAGGAGGCTAGGAAGGCCTGTGTCCGTCTGTCTGTCTGTCCCTGGTTCCAGTTTCTCTGGGGTCTTTGCCTGGGTCTACATCTCTTTCTCCCATCTTGTCACTGTCCCCAGCATCTTCCAGCACTACCCAACCCTATGTATTCCAGGCTGGCTTTGAACCCCTGATTCTCCTGCTTCTACCTCCTCAGAGTTGGGATTACAGGCATGTGCTACCATGTTTGTTTGTTTGTTTGTTTTGAGACAAGATCTGTAGCCCAGGCTAGTCTCGGCGTGACCTTGAACTCTTGCTTTTTCTGCTCTACATTTCCAGTGCTGGGATTCCAAGTGTGCATTTCCACACCGAGCTTAGTCTCACTTTAAATTCGGGAAGTAAAACGAGTCTATAAGAATATAGAAAAGTATGGCCAATAGTTCATTATGCTGATTAAGTCACCAAGCTAAACTTATACAAAATAAGCAACATACCTTTCACACATATTTATAAAAACTGACCGTATGCAAGGCGCCAAAGAAATGTGCAATTCATTTTAAAAAGTGACTTGACCAAGGCCACCCATCTGGGAGGGACCAGAATCAAATTCAAGTTGACCAGGATCAATCAAATTCAGGCCTCCCCCACTTTGTTTTTTTCCCAATAATTTAATATTCTCCTGGGAAAAGGCAACAGTAATTCCTTCCCAAGTACTGATCCCAGAGGTAAGTAATCTAGTGGTAAAAGAAACCTCTGTCTCAGGGCCTAGAACAGTGTCAATATTCAGCTAGTGCTAGATGAACGAACCAAGGAGCAAAGGAACCCATACAGCAAGAGCCTGTAATGGTTTAAATTAGAAATGTCCCCCATAGGGCTGGAGAGATGGCTCAGAGGTTAAGAGGCTGCTCTCCCAGAGGACCTGAGTTCAATTCCCAGCAACCACATGGTGGCTCACAACCATCTATAGTGAGATCTGGTGCCCTCTTCTGGTGTGCAGGTGCACATGCAGGCAGAGATAGAGAGATAGAGAGATAGATAGATAGATAGATAGATAGATAGATAGATAGATAGATAGAGATAATATAGATATAAATAATGAATAAATACATCTCTTTTAAAATGCCCCCCATAGGCATTTGAGCCCAGTAGGTGGCGCTCCTTGGTGAGGCTTAGGAGGTGTGGCCTTGTTGAAGAAAGCATGTCACTTGAGGATTTAGGGAGTTTAAAGATCCTCAGCCTGCCCTTTGTCTCATGCTTTAGGTTTAAGGTGAAACCCCTCAGCTTTCGCTCCTGCTGCCTGCAACCTGCCGCCCAGGTTCCCAGCCTTGCTGTGTCCTCATCTTCCAGAACCCACATAAACTCTTCCTTCTGTGAGCTGCTTCTGCCCTCAGAGGTGTACCCAGTACAAGACTCACCATAGCATCCTGTATTTGACACAGGTATACACAAAGGCCCAACCTTCTAGGAAGTGCCCGAGACAAGGTTGGGGGAGACAGCTCTTTCTTTACAAAGTATGTGGTGTGACCGAGCAGCCATTAGCAGCCATTAGAGGAAGCATTAAGACGAAGATATACATAGGACCAAAGTGCAGGAGAACTTCCCCAGGGTGAGGGGGTCAATGGGAGACAAAGTCTAGAGGGCCTTAATGGTCTTCACTTATTCTCCCTCAAAAACTTTTAAAGCTTCCCTCACGGTGACCAGCCCCAGAGTAATGCACATTTAATTCAGCTTATAATGCAGGGCAATCAATAGTGTCGTGACACAGACAGTTTATCACACGTCACCCAAAGTTTAACACATAAATAAATTAGTAATAAACAGAAACCAAGCACTTAGGAATTCAATTTGAGGTCTCATCTTTCCCCACAAATCAAAATGCTTCTTATAGCTTATTAAATATTTCAGGTTAAAATAAAGTGGGGTTTTGTTTGTTTTTTAATCCGGGATGAGAGGGACTGGAAAATTCCTTTAAAGTAAGTGGCACTGGTTTTAAAAAATACTTTACAGTTCCTAAGATGTTCTCACATCTTACCCTGTTTTCATCCCAATCCTCAAATTCTTGAGAATTAGGACAAGTACACTCAGCTGGCAGAGGGAGACCCCAAAACATATGGAGGACTGAGTCCCCATCTTGGGCTAGGACGGGATTAGTCCGCAGAGGGGAGATGGAGGCAGCGAGACCCTACATGGGGTCATTCACTGGAATTCAAGCTTGGCCAGGCTTGGCAAGGCTGTCACCATGCTTTAAAAAAAAACAAAACAAAACTGTTTTACCTCCAAAAGTCCTGCCAGAAACTGGCCTTGGTGGGGTGTGCCTGTGAGGCCAAATGAGGAAGACCACTCGATTCAGGAGTTCAAAATCTCCTTGGCCAGCGTAGCAAGACCCCATCTCTTTATTGTTAGCGTTGGCTTTTGTTTGTTTGCTTGCTTTATTTTGTTTTTCAAGAAGAGGTTTCTCTGTGTAGCCCTTGCTTTCCTGGACTTGCTCTGTAGACCAGGCTGGCCTCACACTCACAGAGATCCGCCTGCCTCTGCCTCTCAAGTGCTGGTATTACGGCCCGCCTGACCCCGTTTCTTTAGAGAAAAACATTCAGCTCAAGTTTTGAACAGAATTGTACAAACTGTGGCTTACATGAGAAAGAACTGAGGACTGGCACCTGGGGATTGTCATCTTACGATGGGGCACTGCTTTCCTGGCATGTGACCCAGAGGACACAGACAGAGGACAAATTAATGCAAAAGGAATGCTCTCCCTCTCTCTTGTTCCTTCTTCCTCTACAGCATCTCTTTTTCTGATTTCCTTTACCGGCATTGAGACAGGGATCTCTGACCCAAGGAAACTGGGAGCAGAAGCTGAGGGAGTGGATGAGGAAGGAGAGGATTCAGGCTGGCAATCGTGGATGAATCTAAATGAAGGAAGAGTTCTGGGGAAAACCTCCTGTTGGTGATCTCTACTCCTGGTCCTCTCCTAGCATTAGGTCCTGAGTCTGCCATTCTGGATGAACTCGTTCACTGTTCCGGCTTCCCTGACAAGCGACTGCTCCAGAGGCAGCACAGCAAGTACTGTCTTCGTTACTGTTGCTGTGAGAAACACCATGATCAAGGCAGTTTATAAGGAAAACATTTAATTGGGGGCTCGCTAAGCCCTGAGGGTTAGCTAAGCCCTGAGGGTTAGCTAAGCCCTGAGGGTTAGCTCATGATCGTGGTGGCGAGGATGAAAGGTCGGCAGGCAGGCTGGCAGGCAGGCAGGTATGGTGTGGTACTGGGAGTGGGGCTGATATCTGAGCTGTAAATTGTAGGTACAGAGAGAGAGAGAGGGCAGACAGGCAGGCAAGTATGGTGTGGCGCTGGGAGTGGGGCTGAGAGCTCATATCTGAGCCGTAAATTGTAGGCACGGAGAGACAGGGAGAGAGAGCAAGACTGGGCCTGGTGTGGGCTTTTGAAACCTCAAAGCCCACCCCCAGTGACACACTTCCTCCAACCCGGCAGGCACACCTTCTAATCCTACCCGTACAGCCCACCAGCTGGGAAACACTCAAATAGGTTAGCCTACTCGGGCTATTCTCATTCAAACCACCACATTAAGAGTGAAAAGTTCAGGTGTTTGGGTCCTACCGAGCTCACACCACAGGTGTGTGACTGTGGACAAGATGTTCATTAAACATCTGGATTTGTTGTGATTGTTTGGGTTTTTTTTTTTTTTTTTTTTTTTTTTTTTTTTTTTCTTCTTTTTTTTTTTTTTTTTTTTTTTTTTTTTTTTTGCTTGCTTCTTTCCTTCCTCCTTTCTTTCATTCTTTCGGTCGGGGGCTTTGAGCATTACATGTGCTAGGCAAGTGCTCCAGCCCAGGGTGACATCCCCAGCCCAACACTGACCACTGACCGTGAGGTTACAGGAGACTCAGCACGGCACTGCCTGGCCAACACTGGCTCTCTCGTGATATCCTCACTACCACCTTGGGGGTTGTTTCTCTTGTTATACCTTCTTATTCTTCTCTTTTTCACTTTACTTTGTTTGTTTGTTTGTTTGTTTGTTTGAAGGCAGGGTTTCTCTGTGTAGTCCTGAATGCTCTGGAACTTGCTTTCTAGACCAGGCTGGCCTCAAACTCAGATATTTGCCTGCCTCTGCCTCCCAAGCTCTGAGATTAAAGGCTGCCTGGCCTCATTATACCTGTCTTATAGCATAAAGAACCAAAGCAAAAGCCAATATCACATGAAAACGACAACAAAACAAACCTAACTTAGTAGTCAACCTCCCTGATGACCCTCATTTTTATAACCAAGTAGCCCTACTACCTGTATTCAGTCTCTTCCTTCTGAAGGGCTGTAGAACTAACAGTGGGACTTGTCAGACTGGGTCATGAAAGACAGCACAGTCTCCTCTTTCTGCAGCTGCCTGCTCTCTGGGGAGCCAGCAGCCATGTTGCGACATCATGTGACCTCCTCTTCAGAGAGGATCATGTGAGGAACCGAGGCCTCTGAGTATCAGCCATGTGAGTGTGCCGGAATGTCATCTTCAGATAACTGCAGCCCGTGACAGTTGCCAAGACAGAACCAATCTACGCACGGGCTCCTGAGCTCCTGGCTGGCTTGAACTGTGTGAGATAATAAACAGAGTGCTTTTTGCTGTTCTATGCTGTTTAGAGTCATTTATCATGTAGCATCGCATGAGTAAGACATGATAAAGCTGCCGTCACTACTGTTATAAACACTTCCCGATTTTAGATTAAGTCCACCGTCTTGTCGTGTCCGCCCTCCCTTCCACTTCTGTCTTTCCAAAAGCCGCATGGAAAGAACAGTCTCTCTTCCTCATGCTCAAAATCCTGACGCTCTGCTGAAGAACAATCAGACGGCCAAACACTAGGGAAGCAGGGATAGAACAGGGTTCCTGCTCAGTTATACCCTCAAAACACGGCTCCTTGTTCTAGGGGCTGTCCTGCAGGAGCTTGATTCCCACCAGACCAGGAGAAAGGAGTCCCCGGGAAGGTGCTGCTGATTCTGCTCAGAGGCGAAGGGAAGCTTCTAGCAGAAGTGGAGGGAGCTGAGGCCATGATGGTGGATAGCAGTTCCCCAGAGTGACAGGAAGCAAAGGCCTTCTAGGCACAAACCCAGCAGTAAACCCCACTCCCACTCAAGCCCCCTCCCTCACCCCCAGGCCATCCTCTCTTTATTTTCTCCAAAATTTTTTTTTTCTCCACTACTGTGTCTGGAACCCAGCGCCTTGCACCTTGAGGGCGAGCACGTTTGCCCTGAGCTACGTTTCCAGCCCTGTTTATTTTTGAGATAAGGTCACCAAGCCAGGCCCTAAGCTAGCCTCGGATTTTCTATCTTCCTGCCTCAGTCTCCCGAGCTTGTGACACAACACCCGGCTTCTGAGTGCCCCTCCTCCCCGCTCTCTGTAACTGTCCTAGGAGTACACCCTTTCCTGTCACATGATGGGCCTTCAGACAGAGCCAGCCCTCCAGGGTGGCCTGACAGCGGCGGAAGCAGAGACAAGCCCGCACCTTTCTTTTTCTGGATGCTCCATTTGGTCCAGGCCTGCCCGAGGCTGTTGGCACCCACCTCCTCCAGCTGACTCACGCTGGTCCCCCTGGCATCTGGGCTGCTAAGCTCCTTTTCACATTTGCTCCAGCACAGCCGCATCCACCCCTCAGCTTTGTACATCTGCCTTTGGCTTTTTTTATTTTATTTTTCCAAAACTCTCCCGGGTGCTCTGGAGTTCAATAATTTGATCCGTGCAGGCTGGTAAACTCAGCTTCCGGTTGTTGGCAGGGCCACGTGGAAGCGCTGTGCGCTTACAAACAAACAAACAAGAAATAAACCTCACTCTTGGGCGGGCCCTGGAAACAGAAAGGCTCTTGTCGTTCGAAGGCCATTGTGGCTCTGAGTGATTCAGACTTGCTGCAGCTCCCGCCCGCCCTCGGTCTCTCCGGGGCCAGTCTGGGGTCTGAAGACGCCTTCTATGAAGCCAGGGCCCGGGTGCCGGCTGGACGCTTCAGGGGAGCTGAGTGCAGAGGAAGGAAATTGGAAGAGGATGTTTGTCTGGTTCCCCGCGCCTCCCACCTTCCCCTTCGGAGAGAATCGAGCCATTGTCTAGGTGCGCCAGTTGGCTTGTGTGCCTTCTCAGACTCCAGCCGCGAGCGAGATTTCACTCTGCTCTCCTTCCACGGAAAAATGACCACAGGAAGAGCCTGGGCTGCTCTTGCCAAAGGTCCGAGCTCTCATCTCCTGTCCCACTTCTCTGCCTCCCCCGTCCCTGGCTCTTACCAGAAAATAAAAAAGGCAAGTTTTACCCCGGCCCCATCAAAAGCAGCACCGAGTCCTTTTCTCTTCCGTTCATTCAGGCATGTATCCCTTCGCGCAGCTAGCATTTATTGAGTACCTACTGTGTCCCCGCATTGTTTTAGAGGCCGGTGATGGAAATAGGAAAGATACAGTCCTTGACTTCAGGAGGTCACACAGTTCTGGGAGGAAGCCCAGCAGGATGAGAAGCTGTGCAAACGGGGATGGAAATCTACAGACGTAGGTGACTCAGCTTAGAGAATATCAGAAAAAAGGCTACCCAGGAAAGGTCCCTTGATCGTAAAAGTAAAATAAAAGTTAGCCGCGGGAAATAATAATTACTATGCTCTTAGGCATCTTCAGTGTAGCAAGCGCTGTGGTAAAATTTCAGGTGTGTATAATAATCTCATTGGAATCCTCAGGCACTAAGAGGGAGTGGGCGCTGTAATTATCCCGGCCTCGCAAGTGAGGAAAGCGTGATTTAGAAAGGTCAACCGGCTTACGGTTTGTAGCTGAGAACAAATAGCAGAAGTGAGAGTGAGGATCGGCTTTTCCTGTTTCTAGCCTGTTTTCTTACTCAGGGCTGCCTCACAAGTTGCGCAGGTCACTCCAGGGGTGACGGTTCTCTGGACGGTGTGTTAGGCGTGGGTGTAAGCATCCAGAGAGAAAAGGGCCTCCCTCATGAGCGAAGGATGTGATCAGGGAAGCAGCTGTGCAAAGCAGCCGGGGCAGGGCCGAAGCCTCTTTGAAGAGGCGGCGCCTCTCCACCACCTACTGTGTTTGCCAAGCGGTGTGGAGTGGAATTGGCCCGCCGATGGCCTGGGGCAAGCCCTCAGCCAGGTGTGTGTGCTTCCCTTCTGAGCCATAAAAAACAAGAGGCCACAGGTCTCCAAGCTACTCGGTGCCCTTGCAGTGGTCAGCCTCTATCTGGCTTCCAACAGCTGGTCAGGTGGCCCACTGGCCTTCTCGTGACTCAGGCCGAAGAGAAACACAAACCTAGCATTTGTCAGGAAGTGTCAGGAAGCCAGGGGTACAGAGATGCCGTAGAGGCAGGACATGCCCATGCTACACTGTGACAAAGACAGTTGGCCTTTGAGGAATCTCTTCCTGTCACTCATGTGACCAGCTGGGCATCGATCTTAGTTTGGGTTTTATTGCCGTGAAGAGACACCAAGACCAAGGCAGCTCTTACAAAGGAAAACATTTAATTCGGGCTCGGTTTACAGTTTTCAGAGGTTTAGTGGTGGGAAGTATGGCCGAGTGCAGAGAGACACGGTGCTGGAGGAGGGGCCTGGAGAAGCACAGGCAGCAGGGAGGAGACTGGGGGTGTTTCACAGGGGGCATGGCTGGAACATTTAAGACCTCACAGTCCCGCCTCCACAGTGACGCACTTCCTCCAACAAGGCCACACCTCCCTGTGGCCGAGCACTGAGACACAGGAGTCTGTGGGGGCCGTTCCTATTCAAACCACCACAGCGTCCCTCAGGTCCCAGCTCGACCTGGGTGTGTGGGGACAGATGGGACACTGGGGCTTGCTGGTTCAGGGAGATTCTATCTCAGAAAGCCTAGGTGGAGAGTGACAGGAGAGGACTCCTAAAAACCCTCTTCTGGCCTCCATGAGTGCCTGTGTGTGTGTGTGCGCGTGTGTGTGCGCGCGTGTGTGTGTGTGTGTGTGTGTGTGTGTGTGTGTGTGTGTGTGTGCGCGCGCGCGCGCGCGCGCTCGCGCATGCTCACACACACACATGCACACATCCCCCCACATACATGTGCATACAAACACCCCACAAAAAAAAATAATAATCAAGTCTTTTAAAAAGGGGAAGGGATTGGTGAGATGATTCCACAGATAAAACGGCAAAAGACTGCGGACCTGACTTCGACCCTGGATCCAGGAAAATGAAGAGGCCCGCACCCGTCACCCCAGCCGTCCTGAGGCTTGATGGGTGTTGGAGACCGGAGACTCAGCATGCAGTCGGGGGCCAGCCTGGAATGTGCAGATTGGCAGAAACAAGAGAGACCCTTCTTCGCCTAGGGGGAAGAAGAGAACCAACTCCACAGTGTTGCCCTCTGCCCCGCAGTATGGACCAGCACTCACAGACACAAACACACGCACATCATAAACACATACAGACTCTCAGAATAACAAATTAAAACAAGCTTCCCCCTAAGTGAAGCTTTAGCTAGCGGTGGTGATGTATGCCTGTTATACTCAGGAAGGCAGCGCCAGGAAAAGGGTGACCTTAGCGGCCAGCCTGGGCTACATAACCTAGGACAGCCTGGGTTATAGATTAAGCATATTAGACCCTGTCTCATCACCCTCCCAGAGGGAGAAAGGATACTTGACCAGGTGTGGCATTGAAAAAAGCAGCCACATGCAGTGGCACACGCCTGTAATCCCAGTGCTTGGGAGGCATAGGCAGGCACATCTCTGTGAATTCGGGGCCGGCCTGGTCTACAAAGTGAGTTCAGGACAGCCAAGAAACTCTGGCTCGAAACTCCCTCCCCCAGGAAAAAAAAAAAAAAAAAAGAGAGAGAAGAAAAGAAATAGAAGAAAAAAGGCGTGCAGAAGGTTTTTGAGTTGGAGGCCAGCACAGGGCTACATAGAGGGTTCCAGACTAACCCGGCATATAGGAACACTCTTTCTTCAAAAGAAAAAAAAGGTAATTCTTTGTCACTGGTTCTGGACCCATGCACTCCATCTTAAAACCTGGAAGTTTGAATGTACAGCCAGGAGGCGTGAGGGGACCCAGGATCCCAATCTCAATGGTGCCCCAAAACAGTCACCTTCTGCAAAGAAAGTGAATGTTGCTTTTAAATGATGCTAAATGACAAGTGTCTGGGCTACCCCCTACCCCCTGCTGTCAGCAAGGGAACTAAAACACACATGGTGAGTCAATGACCTATAGCAGGCCTGAGTGAATCCACTCCTGCTGTGACAGCCATTTGTCAGTGATGACGGCTACCTAGCACCCAAGCCCTCCTGTACCTGGAAAGACTTCCCCTTGGGTTGGTCACGGCAAGCCTCGCCTCCCACTGGGGAAGCAGCAAGGCTTACAGGTCACTTCTTCCCTGTTCTTAGGCAGATCGAAGCAGAGCAGGCCGGCCTGTCAGGGGCTCTTGACCTAGAGTCTGGCTACAAAACGTGACTGCCTTGCCTTCTGCCCCTTGAGCTCTGTGTCTCGGGTTTGCTTCTGTGGTCAGAGTGGTCACGGTAGCCCTTTTCAGTACACCGTCCTTCCTTCTCGTTCTCTCTTCCCTCTCTTGGTCTTTCTCTGTGCTGGGGTTGGGGCACAGGGCTTCGCACGTGCTGGTCGAGTCCTCTGCCACGGAACTCCATCCTCAGTTCCTCGAACACGGGGTCAGCCAGAGTGCCGCACGGTGCCCTCTGACTTGACTTTAAACTTTGAAAAAAAATAACCTACTTTGATTTACATGTTCATGAGTGTGAGTCGCAGGTCTGCAGGGGCCCATGCAGGGCCAAAAGAGAGTGATGGGTTCTGGGGAGCTGGAGTTACAGCAGGTTGTTCGGCACCTCGTGTCGGTGCTGGGAACTGAACTCTGGTCCTCTGGAGGAGCAGCAAAGATTTCTGTCCACTGAGCCGTCGCTCTAGCCCTGTGCTTTGGCTTTAGTCTTCTGTAGCTCCTAGTGAATTCTTGGTCTCTTTATAATCTCCCCTCTGTTTGTAGGAATGAGTTGTATGAAAATGAGGACTTGACTATGCTCGCATTTGGGAGTGCACTGCCCCAAGCTGAGCTCTAGGCGTGTGACACCGGGGTGAATATAATCTAGGCACCCTGTGCAGAGTGTGTGGGGACACCCTCTGCAGCAAGACCTGAGAGCTGGATTGGGCTCTGACCAGCTGGGTGAGCCTCCGCATGTGCCTTATCATCTCAGCGTGCCATTTCCTTAACAGCAGACTGCAGACACGACTTGCAGGATTGCTATTGTACCAGTGTGATGGTGTTAGAATCCAGCCTCTGGGGCTGCGCATGATGGCACATGCCTTTAATCCCCAAACCTGGGCAGGAGCAGGTGGATAGGTATCCACGAGTTCAGGGCCAGCCTGGTCTACATACCGGGTTCCAGGCCAGCCAAGGTTACAGAATGAGGCCTGTCTAAAGTAAATAAAAAACTAAAAGAACCCAGCCCCCGCTCAGGTTAACTTCTAACAGATACCATGTCCCTAGCTAACAGATGTCCTGGGGCCGGGATTTCTCAGCTAGGAAGTGAGTTAACATCAGCAAAGGCATTGGCTCCCTTCCCCTTCCCTGCCTCTTATCTGGGAATCAAAAAGCCCGGCTCTTGATGTGAAACCTCAGAGATCAGTAAGAAGGGGCCGGTGCTTTGGCCACATTGCTGCTGAGTTCTCTTCAGAGAGCACTCCTTGCTCTTGCCTTTCTGTCTGTTACTTTTCTAATAAATCCCATGCTTCTTAGTACCACACCTCAGGGTCTCCTTAAATCGCTCCCATCTGAAACATTTCAGTAATGAGGATCAAATGTAGTCATGGCTGTGCAGGATTCCACACAGAGGACATGTGCGTGAAAAAATGTTGGCAGTGAGGATAAATGGCTTCTCTGGCCTTCTTTCCTTTCCCTCTTTATCTCTTTCTCTCCCTCCTCTGGCCAGGCCCAAAGCTCAAGCTATGGCAATGGAGAATGTAAACCTTTTTAAAAATGTACTTAAATATTTATTTATATGAGTGCTCTGTTTGCACATATGCCTCCATGACAGAAAAGGGCATCAGATCCCATTTTAGATAGTTGTGAGCCACCATGTGGGTGCTGGGAATTGAGCTCAGGACCTCAGAAAGAACAGGCAGTGCTCTTAACTGCTGAGCCATCTTTCCAGCCCAGAACACTAAATTATCTTTCTTAATTTACATTTTCTTTCTTTAAATCTCTCTTTTTTCTTTCGTTTTTTTTTTTTTTTTTTTTTTTTTTTTTTTCTTTTTGTTGTTGTTGATGTTTTTCAAGACAGGTTTCTCTGTGTAGCTTTGGCTGTCCTGGACTTGCCTTTTAGAACAGGCTAGCCTTGAACTCACAGTGATCTGCCTGCCTCTGCCTCCCGAGTGCTGGGATTTAAAGTGTGTTTCCAACGTGAAGCACATCAAGGAATTTGTTATCCTGTAAATATGACTCATTCTCACTGGTTCTTCCCCAAATTCCAAGCAACGGACAGGTGATGTCTTACAGAAAGTGTTCTGGTTCTGAGCCAAAGAGCTAGCACATCACAGGGCTGTGGTGGTGCACACCTTTAGTCCCAGCACCTGGGAGGCAGAGGCAGGCAGTTCTCTCTGAGTTCGAGGCCAGCCTGGTCTACAAAGTGAGTTCAAGACAGCTAAGCCTACACAGAGAAACCCTATCTTGAAAAACAAAACAAAAAACAAACAAAAACAAAGAGAGAGACCAAAGTTACTTTCACAACCTAGAAGTCCCCATCTCTGTCCTTGCTTGATCAAACTGGTTTCTACAAGGAGCCACATTTCTGTGGTTCCTGGGAAGGTAAATTACTTACTGTAAATGTGGTTAGCTTACAGTGAATAGTTTTTCAGATTCTGGGTAATCACAAAAACTTGTTTCCAAGCTTCCAAAGATAGAAACCAGATTCAGCAAGCAATACCTGACCCACGAAGAAGACAGACTGACCATTGGTCTACACTGAGCACATGCGTGCAAACAGCTTGAAAAAAGTGTGTGTGTGTGTGTGTGTGTGTGTGTGTGTGTGTTTGTGTCTGTGAAAATGAGTACACGTGGGGGCCGGATGTCAACACTGGGTGTATTTCCCTACCACTTTTATGTTCTGAGACATTTGGCTAGACGGGTTGGCCGGCAAGCCCCGGGGATCCTTCTGTCTTTGCCTTCCCCATGCTGGGGTTACGAGTGTATACCACCACCCACTTTTATCATGGGTTCTGGGGATCAGACTCTGGTTCTTGAGATTGTGTGGCAAGCGCCTAACCACCAAGCCATCTCTCTGGCCACAATGTTTAAAAACCTTAAAAGTTACTCTCATTTATTTATGTGCGTGTTTTTTGTTTGTTTGTTTGTTTGGTTTTTTTTGGGGGGGAGGTGCTATTGTACCTGTGTGGAGGTTGGAGAACAACTGGCAGAAATTAGTTCTTTCCTTCCATCGTGTGGGTCAGGCTGGGCAGCAAGTGCCTTTACCCGCTGAGTCCTTTCCCAGTCTCTCATTGTATGCATGTATGTATGTATGTATGTATGTATGTATGTATGTATTTATGGTTTTTCAAGGCAGGGTTTCTCTGTGTAGCCTTGGCTGTCCTGGACTCCATATATACTTCAGGCCAGCTTGTAGACCAGCCTGGCCTCGAACTCACAGAATCTGCTTGCCTCTTCCTCCCCAAGTACTGGGATTATAGATATGCACCACCATGCCTGCTCAGTCTCTCATTCTTATAAAGCTATTTATTTTCATTTGTGTATGTGAGTGTAATATAAGTGTCTGTGTCCATGTCTGTGTCGTGTGCATGTCCATGTGCATGTCTGTGTGTGTGTGTGTGCAGGTGCATGGGCTGATATGCACAGAGAGAGCAGAGAGCTTTTAACAACTGAGCAATCTCTCCAGCTCTAGTCCAGATTTTTAAAAAGCAAATCTTGGGCTGGAGAGATGGCTCAGCAGTTAAGAGCACTGTCTGCTCTTCCAAAGGTCCTGAGTTCAATTCCCGGTGACCACATGGTGGCTCACAACCATCTATAAAGTGAACTGATTCCCTCTTCTGGCAGATGTAAATGCAGATAAACACTCATATACATAAAATAAATCTTTAAAAAAAAGTAAATCTTGTCTCTCAGGCACCATGCTAGGTACACGGGAAACATTAATAGATGGAATGAAGGGGCCGGGCTGGGCATTGTGGAGCATACACACCTGCATGCCCAACATTCGGAACCACAGGTACGAAGACTGCAAATTCAAGGCTGGCCTGCAGTACGTTTTGAGCTGAGTACTTCCAGGGCTGCATAGAGAGACCTTGTCTCTAAACACCAAATGGCTCAGGAGTTAAAGGAAGGGTACTGACCCAGACTATGAAGTTTGGGAAGGATTTGTAAGTAAAAACATATTTGAACTGGGCTTGGTGGTGCACATATTTAATCTCAGCGCTTCAGAGGCAGAGGCAGGTGGATCTCTGTGAGGCCAGCCTGATCTACAGAGTGAGTTCCAGGACAGCCAGAGCTACATAGTGAGACTTGTCTTGAAATGCAAAAGGTTCACACACACACACACACACACACACACACACACGCATGCACACACACTTTAGCTATAATCTTTTTTAAAAAGATTTATTTATGTGTATGACTGTTTTTTCTGTGTTATGTATGTGTACGACATGCATGATCCCTGATACCCTCAAGAGGCCAGGAGAGGATACAGGGCTACAGAGCGAAACCCTCTCTTGTGGAGGTTTCTCACAAGCACTCAGAATTCTACTCAAACAATTCCATTCTTGGACCTTGTTCTGACAACACTGTTAATAAGAACTAAC
This sequence comes from Rhombomys opimus, assembly GCA_010120015.1. NCBI lineage: Eukaryota > Metazoa > Chordata > Mammalia > Rodentia > Muridae > Rhombomys > Rhombomys opimus. The sequence continues at coordinate 6,073,170 of REGO01000004.1, forward strand.
ATTTATGTGCTAGGAGCTTTTAAAATATGCAGCCAGGTTAATTACCACTAGCTACAACAGTGAAGAAGTCCCAAGTCTCTGTGATTTCCCGTCCTGCTCATTGCTTCTCTCCATGCTTGGGCCCCTTTCCTGGGCAATCTCCTCTAGGCTGAGACTCTGGGATCCAGTTTTCACACATGTGCAACCTAGATTTAATAAAATAGACTCGAGAGCAAAGGTGATGGGTTGGTGGGATAGCTCAGTGGGTAAAGGCACTTGCTGCCATGCCTGGCAACTTGAATGTGATTTCCAGACCTTCGAGGTAAGAGGAGAGACAGACTCTGATCTCTACACATGTACCAGGGCTTGAGTATACATACTAACATACACAAACAGGTACATATGTGTATACACACCAACATAAAATACACACTTACACACACAAATAAACAAATTAATTAAAACAATAGCCGAGTGCGGTGGCTTTAATCCCAGCAAGACACAGGTGGATCACAGGTGAGCTCAAGGCCGACCTGAAATACAAAGAGAAGTTCCAGGCCAGCCAGGGTTACATAGTGAGACCCTATCTCGGAAATCAAAACAACTGGGTCTGGAGAGTGGCTTATCAGTTGAAGGTACTTACTGCTCTTGCAGAGACCTGGGTTCAGTTCTCAGCAGCTCACAACCACCTGGAACGGTCCCAGGAGATCTGATGTCCTCTTCTGGCTGTCAGTGCTCCTGTACATGTATGGTACACACAAAGTCAAGCAGACACACACGATACATTAAAAAAACAAAAAACAAAAAAACAAAACAAAACAAAAAAAAACTTTAAAAACCTTAAAAACAACAACCACCAAAAGGGAGGAAAATGAGACTAGGAAAAGGATGTATTTGAGAGGGGAAAGAAGACAAGACAGGCTAATGGGGAAGAATCTGGGGAAAGTACATCATAAGCACACATGAGAATGTCATAATGAAATATGCTATTTTGCATGATTAATATACACTAATGAAAGAGAGACAGGAAGAGAGGGAACAAAGAGAAAGAGAGGGCTGGGGAGGAAGGTATGGGCCAGGCTTCTTAAAGCAAATACATACCTGCCTTCATTCAGTTGTCCAGAACCCTGCTACCTGGCCCCTCTCAGACAGCCATAGATACTAGGAAATGTGGCTGACATGCGTGTAGCATGACCTGGAACCTAGTCTCCTAAGCATTGTTTGCTAGCAAATCATCAAGTATCGGACTGAAGTGCCCATGCAACAAGTTACTGTTGTGAATAAAATAAGAATTGAATTAGACAATCACTAGATTTTGCTGATTCTCAACTCCCAAGGAGCCTGCTCTGGCCAGGAAACTCACAAGCAGAGTGAATTCTATTGAAGAAGGCATTGTACACACTATTGATTGTCAGCCGCCCGGGACTAGAGGACAGCTGGGGACAGCAGCTCTCTGAGGGTACCTGTGTAGTTTGAATAGGCAAACTAATAGGTAAGAGGCAAACATTGTTTAATTTCTTTTTTTAATCATGCTGTCCAGTTTGAGGGAAAATGTGTTATAAAATGATGCTTACATTATTTAAAAAAAAATCAAACAAAGAAAACAAACAACAACAAGAAGAAAACCTACTTTTTAATTTTTTTGTTTTTCAAAAAAGGGTTTCTCTGTGTAGCCTTGGCTATCCTGGACTCGATTTGTAGACCAGACTGGCCTCGAACTCACAGAGATCTCACAGACTGGCCTCTGCCTCCCAGAGTGGTGGGATTACAGGCATGTGCCACTGCACCCAGCTAATAAAACCCACTTTAAAACAAAACAAACAGAAGGCAAATGCAGTATTTGCTTGCAGCCCCTGGGCTCAGGTAGTGTTGCAAGACTGGTGGAGATTCCAAATACGCACTGACAGCTTCCAGCCTTGCCTCTTGACGGGAAAGGTAGCATGGTGGTTTGAGCAGGCTTCTGAGTGTGACACTACCTGACAGGGCAGTGAGTGTGAATGCTGAGTGAGTAAGTAAGCTCTCCAGGGCCTTCCCTTGCACACACTATTTTATGTGCTTTCAGTCATTCTGAGATTCGCTTGGGATACGAAATCCTGTAGGTCCCATCGGCTAATGGCCATTAATGCAGATGCTCTGTTTTGAATAGGAAATATTCCCTACAGGCTCGTATTTGCAACACGTGGCCCCCAGCTGGTGGAGATTTCAGGGACGGTTCTGAAAGCTTTTGGAGGTGAAGCCTAGCCAGGAGAAGTAGGTCACTAAAGCCTGGCCCTGGAGGGTCATAATGCTCCTCCTGTTTCCTGCCTCGCTCTCTCCTTCCTGGCCCACCATGATGGGAACAGCTTGCGTCACGTGTTCCTGCTCCTGTGAACTGACCTTCTCCGTTCCGCCTTTCCTGTCACCATGGGAAGAAAAGCTTCTGAAGCCATGAGCCCAAATAAATCGATCTTCCTGCCCTTATTTTGTTACCATCAGCTACTGCAGTCACAGCAATTCGAAAGCTAAAATTGCAGGGAGGTTGCCAAGCTGGGATTTGCAGCCTTCTGGCTTCAGAGTCCTGGCAACAGTTGCTGCCTTTGAGAGGCTTAAAGGTTTAATTGTGTTTATGCAGAGGGGCCCACGGGTGCAGTCGGTTAATTACTTCTCTTGACATCTCTGACATCAAACAATTTCTCTTTTACCTTTGCTCTGGGCTCCTATTTGCTGAGAAAACCTTTGTATTCCTGTGTGTGTGTGTGTGTGTGTGTGTGTGTGTGTGTGTGTGTGGTATGTAGAGGCCAGAACAAGATGTTGGGTGTCTTCCTCTGTCACTTTCTACTTTATTGCCTCAAGACACGTTCTTTTGTTTTGTTTTGTTTTTGTTTTTGTTTTTTTTTTTTTTTCCAGACAGGGTTTCTCTGTATTGCCTTGGAAGGCCTGGAACTCACAAGGATACAACTGCCTCTGCCTCCCAAATGCTGGGATTAAAGGCGTGCGCCACTAAGCCCGGCAAGACATAGTCTTTCACTGACCTGGAAACTATTCTGGCTAGCTGGCTGGCCAAGGAGCTCTCAGGATCCACCTGCTGCTGGTCCATCCTCAGTGCAGTGGTTACAGTTACACAGCCATACCAGGCTGTGTCTAAAAGCCTGAGCTTTCCGAATAGGAGTCCCTAGTCCCCAGCCTCTGCACTCTGAAGGTCAAGTTTGCTTGTTTCTGCTTGGAACATTTGGCAAGGAAGAACAGAGACTTCTAGAAAGCTTCCACTCACCATCAAGGTGAGCCAGGGGAGGAGCTTCCTTTTCCTCAGAATGACAGTTGCTTAATTCCAGCAATAAACTGGCTTCCAGGCAGAAAGGACCGCTTAAAGGTCTGTGTCAATTACATGGCGATTATGAAATTCATGATGTGACTAATCCAGTGGCTGAACCTATGATTATCTGGCATGATACAAGCATATTCCGTGTAATAGGTTCTTAGCTTCTCATTAAAGAGAAGCCAGCGTGAGTCCGTGTGACCGAGGAAGGCTTTCTCCTTTTCTCCTTCCTTGCCCTCTTCATGGAAGAGAATGAGCTTTGAAATGATGGTTTCTCAGTTAAGCTCAGTGTCCTGGGAGCTTGTCTCAGGTCTGGTTTTCATGGCTGGCTCAAAGCTTAGGAACACCCATCTGTGGCTTTGCATAACATACTGAGGTACCATGAAGACTTCCTCTGGTGATTTACATTTGTTTTCCCATCACAAGAGCCCATGAGTGTGGGTCACCCTGACAGACCTCAGCTTTTCCAAAGCACTTTGCATTTGGGAGCATGCTATAATCTTTCTTCTTCAATTGTCGTGCGTTCACATCTCAGGGTGTGTTTCTGCTCCTGTGGAAGCTGGAGGACCCCCTCAGGGGGGTTCTTATTTCTCAGGGTTCATCCTTCCTGTCTCCTACTGACCTGGAGCTAGATCAGGAGGCTAGTGTGGCTGAGGAGACAGGTCATCTCAGAATGGCCAACCCTTTTTGTAGAAAAAGACATATGGCCCCCTATGCATTGGTTGGGTATTTTTCTGTCCAGGTTTCCTGAGCAAAGTTAATTGGCGACTGATCCAAAAGTTGCCATTGGATCGGTGGTTCAGAGCACCTGCTGCTCTTCTGGAGGACCCAAGTTTGGTTCCCAGCACTCACATCAGATAGCTTACAACTGCCTGTAATTCCAGCTCCAGGGGAACCAACACCCTCTTCTGGCCCCTGTGGATGCCCCTTCTACAAACACACACAAATAAAATAAAACTTTAATAGCCAACAAAACAGCCTTGTACAATTATGGGGCAGAAAGAAGATCCCTTTCAGAACGGGATCTGGATGACTTGGTCTGCCTACTGAAGACACACACACACACACACACACACACAAAAAAAAAAAAAAAAAAAAAAAAAACAAGAAGAAGAGGAAACTAAAACAGTTGTTATGATGGTAGAGGAGTCACCAATGAACTGGCCTAGGACCTTTTGCTGTTCCTAAATAGAAATCATTAATAGGCAAGAAACAGCTCCTTAGTGTTAGCCATTCTGGGTCCTTTGTTGGGCTGACAAACTCAGAAGCTTATCGCTCCAAGCCTAGAGACTTGTGGCCTAGCCAGAAACATACAACTCTAGGAACTCAAGTGGAACTCTTGCCGCTTCTGGGTTCCAATTGCCAACGGCCTTGTACTTGGCAGTTAGCGAAATCGTTGGCTTTAGCTGTTAGAAACAGCTGCAGACAGCAGCAACCGGTGCCAGCCAGTGTTACAGTGTCTAAGCCTAGTGTCAGGACCTTTGAGGTCTGCAGGAGCTAGAGCTGCAGCAAGCTCTGAGCGCCGGGACCTCAGCCTTCAGCGTTTGCCAGCTCGCGAGGGCTTGCAGCTCCTGGGGGCTATTCTAGCCACTGGAACTGCCCTCTGCTCTCTTCAGGTCTTAGCTCTTTGCCTTCTCCATTCTTCTTCCATCTCTTGTCACCTCTGTCCTCTTGCTGCTCTCTGGAACTCCCCCACTGCTCTCTTTCCAGTGCTTCTGTGGCCCTACCATCTGTTTTTATTATCAGCTCGGGCCTCTCTGCCGGGTGCAGCAGCCCAGAGGCTGAGGTGGGTGGATCTCCATGAGTGGCACCTGCCTGGTCTATGTAGTGAGTTGCAGGCCAGTCAAGGCTGCGTAGTGAGACCCTGTCTCACAAAACCAAAAAATAAAATAAAGAGCAGGCAAAGAGACCAAGCAGGAAAGGGCTATTTTATACTGGAACTAGGGACTAATGTACTCTCTGGGAGCAATACAGGAGACGGTCACCTGGCTAACTCAAGAAGGTGATGACCAGCCTGATTTTATTGCAAGGAGTGCTGGGTACGGCATGGAGGTAGAGAGTTGCATTTGCATCAGTTAGCACACAGAAACAGTGCCACCAAACACTGGCTTCTTCATGATTTTACTTCTATTCATTCTTTTTTATTTCAATCACTGCACGCTTGCCGAGTGACTGGCCAGATGCTCCCATACCATCTGAAGTGAGCTTCAGGGTCATCTAAAGCTCACTGGAGTTTGTTTTATCTTGGGCATGCAGTTTGTCTTGAGTCATTGTGACTAGAGCAAGGCCTCCTGGAGAAGTCCTGTCTTCTGCTGCCATAGACCTTGGTCCTCATAGCCGGAGTATTCTCAGAGTGGTCATGAAGTATCCAAAACAGCCAGGCTGGGGGAAGACAACCTGATCAGTTTCCGGGGTGCAGGCTGGCTCTTTTCCCCACTCTGAGCTACTAGACAGAAGAAAAAGACCTGCCATTCAAAGGCCAGAACGGCCTGCTCCCTGCTCGCCCATTCATAGAGCAGAACACGAAGGTACTTACAATAAACACACTTAAAGAGGGTCTGGAGGGTTGGCTCAATGGCCAAGAGCATTGGTTGCTCTTGCAGAGGACCAAGGTTCAATTCCCAGCATCCACAGGGCAGCTCCCAAGTAGAGGATCTGACATCCTTTCCTGGCTTCTGTGGGCACCAGGCATGCAAATGGTGCACATACCTACATACATGCAAATCACCCATATACATAAATTATAATAATAGTACTTTTAAAAAAATCTTAAAGACAGCTGGATACAGTGGCACATGCCTTTATTCCCAGCACTTGGGAGGCAGAGGCAGGCAGATCTGAGCTCAAGGCCAACCTGGTCTACAAAGGGAGTTCCAGGCCGTCCAAGGCTACTCAGAGAAACCTGGCTCGAAAAACCAAAACAAAAAAACCTTAAAGACAGCCCAACACAACACTACCACCCTTACAGACACTTAACTATGTTTATGAGAGCTTAACTGCTGCCCTAGAGCCTCAAGTTGCAGCCCCCTGTCTGTTAGAATTTTTAGCACAAAGCACTAGAGATACCCTTTTCTGTGTCTGTTGGCTTTCTTGATTTCATGTTCTCCCTTCTTCATGTAACCTTGCATTGAACCCCACGGACCAAGGAAACCAAACAGCTGTTTGTTGCTGTCTGCTTTAGTCCTCAGAACCTGTAAGCACTACCTTATATGGCAAAAATCACACTTGGGAGAAGTGTGGAGGTAACCTGGAATATGCAGGTAAGCTCAGTGGGACATAAGGTTTCTTCCCAGAGAGACAGGAGGAACAGAGGCAGGAGGGGGAGACATGACCATGCGAATTAGAGGGTGGGGATGAAGGCAGGGAATGCTGCCAGCCCTGAGAAGGTAGGCAGCAACAAAGTGGGCCCTCCCCAAAACTTCTAGAAAGAGTCGATCCTGGAGACCCTGAGCTGCATCTCAGTGAAACTGATTTAGAAATTTCACCTCTGAAAGTGCAGTACAGGCTGTATATGTGTGCTGTTCTGAGTCACTAACTTTGTGGCAGTCTGGTACAGCAGCAACAGGAGACTAAGGTGCCACGTGACTAAACCATAAGCCCACCATTTGTGTGCTTCCTTCTAAAAGACAGAAAATAAGAACACTGAACACTTGACAGTGATTCCTACTAACTTAGCATTGTGGGAACTTCCCAGATCTGCTTTGAAGAGGTCCTTACCTCTGGCCAAAGGATCTAAGGTGGGAAAAAAAAAAAATAAAAAAAGAAAATGACAGGAGAGTTGTTAGAAGTCTTTGCAGGGAGAAATAACTAGAAAATATCATTTTAAAACAGCTGTGGCTAGGCATGATGGCGCACGCCTTTAATCCCAGCACTCGGGAGGCAGAGGCAGGTGGATCTCTGTGAGTCTGAGGCCAGCCTGGTATACAAAGTGAGTCCAGGACAGCCAAGGCTATACAGAGATACAGAGAAACCCTGTCTCAAAAAACCAAACCAAACCAAACCAAACCACACATGGGGGCTGGAGAGATGGCTCAGAGGTTAAGAGCACTGGCTGCTCTTTCAAAGGTCCTGAGTTCAATTCCCAGCAACCACATGGTGGCTCACAACCATCTATCATGAGATCTGGTGCCCTCTTCTTGCCTGCAGGCACAAATGCAGGCAGAATACTGTATAAATAATAAGTGAATAAATCTTTAAGAAAAAAGAAAAGGAACCCCCCCCCCAGACACACACACACACACACACACACACACACACACACACACACCACAAAACCTAGACCTTAATGAGGTTTTTCTTCTTAGGATTTAATTTTAATTTTTTTGAGTCAAGAGTCCCACTGTGCAGCCATGGCTGGCAATGAACACAAACAGACTCTGTGGAGGCAGGATTCATTGAGCAGTTTAATTAGGGGGAACAAAGGTTATTTAAACCTTTGGGAAGTGGGTAGAGGCTTTCGGGTGAGTGTACACCACTGGCCCGGCCAAGATGCTGGGAATGCCTTCTTTGCTTGAAGAGGAATTCCAGGTGCTTGCTGGACGGACCTTATAAGGAGCTATGTGGCCGCGTCAAGTGCGTCAGAGGTGGGGGTTTTAAGGTTACCTGGCCAGGACACCCCGGCCCAGCACAGGGAGGGAATGGTCCTACTCCTGCCCTATTCCTGCTGGTCTCAAGATGAGATTTTCGGGGTTTGGACACACCTCCATCTCACTCCTGCTTCAGGCTGGCTCCCCCAGTTTCAGGGCTCCCCGGCCCCATAATATACTCTTATGCTGAGTGTCTCTTGTTTTACTTACATGTAACTTTCAGTGGTTTGTGGACTAACACACTAGCTCAGCGCCCTACCCCTGAGCAGCAACCCCAGCCCGTGTTTGTTTGTTTGTTTGTTTGTTTAATTTTATTTTATGTGTATGGATGTTTGGTTGCATGTTATGGTATGTAAGTGTACCATGTATGTCAGAAGAGGGCATTGAATCCCCAAGAGCTGAAGTTACAGACAGTTGTGAGCCACCAGGGAACCGACCCTGGGGCCTCTGCAAGAGCTGTCAGTTTTGTTTTGTTTTTTAATTTGAAAATATTTTTTTTTAATTTTTATTAATTACACTTTATTTACTTTGTATCCCCCCCATAAGCCACTCCCTCGAAAATATTTTTAATTAAATTTTATTTTATGTGTACGGGTGTTTCATCTGAATTTCTGTCTGTGAGCCACCTGCTTGTCCGGTGCCTGCAGAGGTCGGAGGAGGGTGCTGGATTCCTAGAACTGTGGGTTAAATATGTACCTCAGCCACTTGTCTGGGGTCTGAAATCCAACACTGGAGATGGCTTGGCACAGGCTAGGCTCTCACTTTTTCTCTGGGCTTCTTGTCTCTAGATCTGTGAGTTAACAGATGCATGTCATCTTATCCAGTGAGTCCCCTGGACTCAGGTCAGCACACGAACATCTACAGCTCCAGTCCCAGGTGATCTGACACCCCGTTATGGCCTCGGCTGACACCAGCCATGCATGTGGTATACATACATACATACAAGCAGGCAAACCACCCACCACAAATTTAAAATTTATAAATATTTCTCTTAATTCTCCTCTCCCCAGCGAGTGCATGCGCGCACAGAGGGCAGAAAAGTGCTAAGGATCAGGGTGTCTGTGAGAGAAGTACTTGACTTTAACCCTGAGCCATTGTGCTTAGCCCTGTGGTAAGCACTTTTATCCACTGAAACATCATCCCCCAGGCCCCCATTATTTGTTTTCTGTCCATCTGAAGGTCTAATTCCTAGAAGATTCTGTCAAAACTTTGGGACTTTGAAAGTTTTTTTAAATGAAGATTTTTGTTTTGTTCTGTTTTAGATTTATTTATTATTTATACTCTGCCTGCATGTACACCTGCACACCAGTAGAGGGCACCAGATCTCGCTATAGATGGTTGTGAGCCACCATGTGGTTGCTGGGAATTGAACTCGGAATCTTTGGAAGAGCAGCCAGTGCTCTTAACTTCTGAGCCATCTCTCCAGGCCCTTTGCTTTTAACCAGAAAAAGAAATGAGATATTGTGAACATGGATGGCAAAGAGGGTTTGTCTGACCAGCCCTACATTATATTACCTTTTGTGTCCAATACAAGGTGACCTGCCCCAAGGAGAATGTGCACCCAATGGAAAAAGTCAACTGGGAAATGTTACCTTTGAAGAGAATGGAAAGAGGATTAAACTTCTCTATCCAGTCCAGTCTCTCTGGGATGCTCTATCTGAAGGGGGAAAAAAAAAAAACTGTAAAGAGCAAATCCTAACTGTAGGCAAAACTTGAATGAATTTCCTCTCTTTCTTCATTTCTAAGCGGAGCCAGCCAGACAAGACAGGGCCTGTAGCATCACACAGCAGTCCAGCTGTGTTTTCAGCCTGACCGCCAAGGGCCAAGTGTAATTAACATACCAAGGTGTGGATTATTTCCCCACAGCAGAGGCTGGCCATGCAGCGTCCTGCTGCGATTGGGAATGGAAGACTCACAGCAGCATACTCCCCCCCCACCCCAAAGCACTTGAGGCAGGCATCGAGGCCAAAAACTTCACCGTTCTCAACTCCGATGTTCCGTTCCGCAGCGGGTGGAACCTACCGGGTTCTCGCTGAAAGGAGCATCTGATTCAGTGTCCTCCCACCTCTTGTTTCTAAATTAGAATTCCAAACCCAGATCCACTGTAGTCATGCTTTAATTTCATTCGGAACTTGTATCATCCTGTTGAGTTGGGGCCCAGAGGAAACAGGGCCTCGAAAATCCTGGATCTCCTGGATTTTGAAATTCCATCCTGGCCTGGTCTGGTTTCCTTTGAGCTAAGGCATTTTCTTGTTTGCATGCAGAACAATATGTTTTGAAGTGTAATTTGGAGATCACTGCTGGTGTTTAGTAAGTATTAAATGAGATATGAACTTACTCATTCATCCATTCGTTTGTTCGTTCATTCAGTTAGTTACAGTTTTGCTCTGCAGTCTGGCTTCCAATTCCTAGGCTCAAGTCATCCTCCTGCTTCAACTTCTTGATAGCTGAGATGACAGGCGCATGAGGCCTGCGAGGCCCAGCTTATGGCATGTTTCTGGTTTTGTTTTGAGGCCGGACCTTATCTAGATCCCAGGCTGGCCTCAGACTCCCTATGCAGCAAATGGTGACCTTGAACTTCTGATCCTCGTGCCTCTCAGAAGTGTGAGACTACAGGGGTGGGCCGCTCTGCTTGGCTTGTGTGCTTCTGGTGACTGAGCAGTCTACCAGTTAGGGAGAGTACCCAGCCTCGAGCTGGGATGATGAACAGATATTTTAACTGTAACTCTTAGTTTTGTGTGCTACTAAAACAACAACAACAACAAAACCCTAGTGCTAGGGGTGGCAGGGTGGTCTAGTAGGTTGTCCTGCCAAGCTTGACAACCTGGGTTTGATCTCTAGGACCCAGTTTTAAAGTCTGCTCATTCGCTTAGTGGTTGGCAGTAGTGGTCCAGGTATTTCCATTTCATGGCAGCCATCTTTGCTGTGAGGGCTCTGTGCGGGGACTTGCAATGATCATGTTCTGAAAACACTCTGGGTTCTTAGGCCTTCAGGCCATGTTCTTTTCCTCCTGGGTCACAGGTCTGAGCTACCTCTACTTTTTGGTACCAGGTAATAGGTTTTTTCTGCTGGTGAAATGAGCCAGTTCAAGTCAGATTAAAGCATAAAGGCAGGTTTGTTGGGTGTAGCTCAGGCAGGTTCACTGGTCCCAAGGAATGAGGAGGCACAGGAAGTCGCCATGGGGAGGTAGACAGAAAGGAAGAGGGAGAGAAAGAGAGAAAGGACAGAGAGGGGGAGGGAGAGAGAGGGACCAATTTCTGGCATATATAGGGAAGAGCTTTTCTGGAAGAGGAAGCCCAGCCCCTGGGCTGGAAAGTTAAGCATAGAGGGCAGGATTGAGGGAATTCTGGGAGAATCTGGAGGCCAGGTCCACTTTGATGTGTTAAATATGTACCTCAGCCACTTGTCTGGGGTCTGAAATCCAACACTGGAGATGGCTTGGCACAGGCTAGGCTCTCACTCTTTCTCTGGGCTTCTTGTCTCTAGATCTGTGAGTCAACTACTCTCTGATCCAGTCACCTCTCTCTTCTTACTGGGTTTTCTTTTTCCTGGGTCTGTGACTACCTGGAACACAGTTTCTTCTTTTATTCCATGCTTACCCCATCCTACTGTTTAGGGATAGCTGGGTAAGAAAAGCAGAGAACTCCCTTTGAGATACCCAAGGTCAGGCCAGGGAGCTGGCTTAGTGGGTTCAGTTATTTGTGGACAAGTCTGGTGACCTGAGATAGAGTCCCCAGGATTCACGTGGTGGGAAGAGAGATGTAGACTCCTGTGAATTGCCCTCAGTCCACTGGCACGGTCTGATCATGCCCCACCCACCCCGTAAAATAAATAAATAACATGTAATAAACTTTGAAAAAAAGTCCACATTTTTTTCTACCAGTAGCCCTAACAAGAAATCCATTTCATGGACAGTCCCTGAAAAAAGTGCTTTCCTCACTAATAAACATTATTCTGAGGGATTTATAATTCCTAAGTCATGGATTCCTCAGAAGAGCCCTAAGAGCTGTCATTGTCTCTGTTATTCAGATGAGGGAACCCAGGCACACAAAGGTTTCATAATCTGACAGAGTCCCTTGGCTAAGGAGGAACAGACTTCCTATTCAAAACCAGGACTGTCTAAGGGCAGTGACCAGCCCCCAAGCCACAGAGTACTAGGCAGTGCAAAGAGGGTGATGAAAGATGAGATTTGCAAGCTAGGTGTGGGGGCACACGCCTGTAATCCCAGCACTCGGGAGGCAGAGGCAGGTGGATCTCTGTGAGTTTGAGGCTAGCCTGGCTATAGGGTACGTTCCAGGACAGCCAAACCTACACAGAGAAACCAACCCTGTCTCAAAAAACCAAAAACCAACCAACCAACCAACCAACCAAACAAACAAACAAACAAACAAACAAAAGACAAAAAGAAAAGGATGAGACTTGCAGATGGAAAATTAGGACTTGATCATTTCACATACTATGTAGCCTATGCTGATTTTGAACATGCCACAGTCTAGCTACCGGGGGATTGCAGATGTGTACGTCACCATTTTCAGCTGGCAAGGAGTCATTCATGGGGCTGGAGAGATGGCTCAGCAGTTAAGAACACTTGCTGCTCTTCCAGAGGTCCTGAGTTCAATTCCCAGTACCCACATGGTGGCTCACAGCCAACTGTGATGGAATCTGATTTCCTCTTCCGGTGTGTATGAAAACAGAGAGTTCATATACATAAATTAAATTAAAAAAAAAGAAGTCATTTTCTTTTTTTTTTTTTTTTTTTTTGGAGACAGGAAGTCTCAGATTGTAGTCCCTGGCTGACCCAGAATTCACTGTGTAGACCCGGTTGGCTTCAGTTTCACAAAAGTCCAGCTGCTTTTGCCTCCCAAGTGCTGGGATTAAAGGTGTGTGCCACCATGTTCAGACCATTAAAAAATATTTTTAACTTTTTGTTGTTGTTATCTGAAGCAAGCTTACTCTATGTAGCCCTGGCTGTCTTGGAGCTTGTCAAGTAAACAAGGCTGGCCATGAACTCTCAGAGATCAATCTGCTTCTGCCTCCCAAGTGCTGGGATTAAAGGTATTTACCACCATGCCCAGCTTATTTTTTAAAAATGTGTTTGTTTATGCTACGTGTGTGCAGGTGCCTGTGGAGGCCAGAGGAGGGCGCCCTAGCTGGATTTAAGGTGGTAGTGACCTGCCTCATCTGGGCGCTGAGAACCTAACTCTGGTCCAATGCAGGAATGGTAAGCAGTCTAATTTTTTTTTTTTTTTTTGTAATTTTACTTTATGTGTATGAGTGTTTTGCATCATGTATGTACATGTACCTGGTGCCTGAGGAGGCCAGAAAAGGACAACAAAATTGGTCTTGTGAGCAGCCATGTGGGTGCTGGAAGAGCAGTTGTGCTCTTAATCAGGGCGCCATCTCTCCAGTCCCCAAGCCTTAGGGGATGCAAGCCGCGGCCATATTTTCTCCGTGGCTTGAGCTGCTGTATCACTTTTTGTTGTTGTTGATTTGCTATTCTGCTATCCACGGTTTTTTAAAAATTTTTTTAAATTTATTTTTGGGCAATGGCTTTATGACAGCTCTGGTTCTTAGAGAGAGTGATTCCTACAGGTGCTCTATGAGCTCCTCCTCCCAGATCTTTATCACTTTACACAGGCCTGCACCTGAGTCTTTGGTATTCTCCCCTGGGGCTGCTAGAGTAGGACTTTTCCCCTCCAGCAGAGTCTGCAAGTGCCTGGGATTTTTTTTTTTTTTTCCTTTTCTTTTCATGTTTTTTTCGAGACAGGGTTTCTCTGTGTGGAGTTGGCTGTCCTGGACTCGCTTTGTAGACCAGGCTGGCACAGAGATCCACCTGCTTCTTCCTTGAATAGTGCTAGGGTTACAGGTGTGCACCACCTCGCCCAGCTAGGTGAGATTTTTATTTCAGGGTCTCCTGCTGGGGGCCTGGCTGGGTCCTTGTTTCTGCTTCTCCAGCGTCTACCTTTTTTTTTCTTTCCTTTTTCTTATCTTTTTTTCTCTCTCCCTGTCCCTCTCCTTTGTGTGTATGTGTGGATGTGTTTCTGTGGCTTTGTGCAAATGAAGGTCAGAGGTCAACATCGCTGAATACCTAAGCCTTTGAAGCAGGGTTTCTCACTGAACCTGGAGATCATTGATTCAGCTAACTGTCTAGCCAGCAAGCACTTCCCTTTGCCCCCAACAGATGTGCACCACACCAGGGTGATATTATTATTATTGTTATTGCATTTACTTATTGTATTGGCTAATTTTTTTTTAATGTCATTTTGACACAGACGAGTCACTTGGGAATCAGAAACCTCAACAGAGAAAATGCCCTAACTTGGGCCTGTGCACAAGCCTGTGCGCAAGCCTGTGTGCGTTTTCTGAGTGGTGATTGATGTGGGAAGAGCCTAGCTTGCTGTGGGCAGGGCCACCCCTTGGCTGGTGGTTTGGGGTGCTATGAGAAAGCAGTTGAACAAGACATGAGGAGCAAGCCAGTAAGCGTCACTGCTCCATGGCTTCTGTTCCCTTCCTTCGGTTCCTGCCTCCAGGTTCCTGTCCTGAGTTACTGGCTTGACTTCCCTGGATGAGGGACTATGAGATGTAAAATGAAATAAATCCTTTCCTCCCCAACTTGCTGCTGGTCATGGTGGGTTTTGTTTGTTTGTTTTTAATTTTTTTCAAGACAGGGTTTCTCTCTGTAGCCTTGGACTCACTTTGTAGACCAGGCTAGTCTGGAACTCACAGAGATCTGTCTGCCTCTGCCTCCCCAAGTGCTGGGATTACAAGCGTGCACCACTGCTCCTGGCTTGGCCATAGTGTTTTATCACAGAAATACAAACTCCAGCGAAGACATTTACCTTTAAAAAAGGCATGAGGCATGCCTGTAATCCCAGTACTCAGGAGGCAGAGGCAGATGGATCTCTGTGAGTTCCAGGCCAGCCTGGTCTACCAAGCAAGTCCAGGACAGCCAAGGCTACACAGAGAAACCCTGTCTCAGAAACAAACAAACAAAAACAAAACAAACCCCAGCAAGATAGTTACTTATTTATTTGTGGGCTCTCATATGCAGCAGTGTGCACGTGGATAGCAGAGGATAACTTTCAGGAATTATTTCTCTTCTTCAACCACACGTGGAGGAGGGCTGCCATCTCTCTAGCCCTGTGCCAGTGTTTTGTTAGTTAGTTTGAAATTTATTTATTTTATGTATGAGAGTTTTTCTCCTATGTGTACATGCGCACACCAGAAGAAGATGGCATAGGATTCCATTGCAGATCGCTGTAAGCTGCCATGTGGTTGCTGGGAATTGAACTTGGGATCTCTGGAAGAGCAGCCAGTGCTCTCAACTGTCGATCCATTTCTCCAGCTCCATGTGCCAGGGTTTTATGTAGAAATGGAGTCACTTGCCAAACTTTCTGGCCATAGCACCCTCTCCTGAGAGGCTCAGCTGCTTAGGACAGAAGCGCAAGTTTCCAGCGATCTGGAGTGAGTGTTAGCATTTCCCACAATATGGCTTCCTGCTGCCAAAAGGATCTCAGCCAGATGACCAAAGGAGAAACGTTCATGTGGCAATGCTGCAGAAGGACGCGCACCCTCCTGGGAGGACCTTTTTCACTAGCAACCCGAAGACACACTTGGTGTTTTTTATTATTATGAACCAAAATGTACAGAAGGTATCTGATTCACTCTCCATGCACAGCTATGCCGCAAACATTTTTATTCTTTACTTAAAAGCTTATTTCTAATTGTGCCTGTGTGTTCTCACGTGTGTGCACCTGAGTGCAGGTGCTGAGGGAGGTGAGGCCCGAGACATTGGGTTCCCTGAAGCTGCAGAAAGAGCCTTGAAACTAACAGCCTCTGGTCACAAGGAGCTTGTGTTAGGATGGGGAAGGGTTCCAGCGCAGCCCTCCTCCACGTGTGCAAATACTTCAACAGGTGGCGGCAGCATTCAGGCGTGGGCAGGTCGAGGGTCAAGTGTTAGGCGCAGAGGAGAGAGTGACTTTTGAGTTTTCCTTTTATAAAGGCTCTCGCTATGTAGACCAAGGCGGCTCCACACCCAAAGGGATCTGCTTGCCTCTGTCTGCGTCACCCTGTCGAGACCCCAACCCCTTTGAGGCAGGGCCTTAATAAGCCCGCTGGCCTCAAACTTGCTGTGTGGCAGGGCTGAAGAGGTGGCTGAGAGGATTTGCTGCTCCCTCGGAGGATCTGAGTTCAGGTCCCAGCACCCACCCAGCGCCTCATGGGCATCTCTAAATCCAGACCCATGGATCTGACGGCCTCTTCCGGTCTGCACAGGCTCTGTACGACTGAATATATGTGCACAGACATACATGTAGGCAGAACACCCATGCACCTAAAACAAAAATGAGCTTAAAATATAAACTATGTATCCAGGGTTGACCATGGACTCCCCATCTTCCTGACCTTGTCTCCTAAGAGCAGGGATCACAGGCATATACCACCCTGCCTGGTTTCACTTTCTTCTTCCTTCCCAGGTTGGTCTTGAACTTGTGATCCTCCTGTTTCAGCCTTCCTAGTGATACATCGTCAGGCTTACACTACTAATTCTTTCTACTTCACTACGCTGTTCAGGCTGACCTGGAATCTGGGTTCAAGCCATTCTCCTGCCTCAGGCCTCTAAGAAGTTGGAACCTCAGGTGCGCACCATACTGCCGTCAGCTCCATTGTTCTTATTTTGCAAAGAAAATGCTAAGGGTGAAAGAAGTTTAGGAAATGACGCAATCAAGGTGCTCTGCATTATCTTCCTGATGGCAGCTCTGTGCTTCAAGCCAGATCTGCTCTGAGTGCAGACCACATACTTAATTCACCGTGTCATATACAGCTCCATGCCATGTGTGATATAAAACAAATAGCTGAATTTTAAACATACAATTCAGAAGCCTACCATGTTTTTGGATGAAGTTGGAAGAGAACAGAAGACTCAATCTTTTGCGCAGGTGCCTGTGGTTTTGGGAGGCCAGGGATTACACAACACTAAATCCCCTTCCTATAAGTGAGAGTTTCATTTTAGAGTCTTAATGGGAGAGTCTGAACACTCCTGCCTCTGATTGCTGGCTTAGCTCATGGGATGCTTATAGCCAGAAAGATGCACAGAGGGTCCTAGAGCAAGGACATGGGAGACCTTAGGGGTGTCCATAGCAGATGACATGGGATAGTCTGGCAGTGGCTGTGGCTATGGATGATGTTCCTGTAAGTCACCACTCTGGCAGGGTTTCCTGTTGACTCAGCTCTGATGGTTCCTGCTTGTTTCCTGGGATGAGCACCCCAGACTTTCCACCCATGCTGTGACCTCTAACATCCTTCCCACGTGCTCCCATTCTGTTTAGGTAAACTGCAGAAGCTGAAACCAAGATCTTGACATTACAAAAAGATGCATGCATTTGTGGCCAAAGATAAACTTGCATCTCCCACTCCTGAAGATGATTAAATATGTTTGCTTTTCTGAGACCCAAGCTAGACCGGAGCTGTGGTTTCGCACCTGGGCAACACTCATCTTTTGTACGTAGGCTAGGAGCAATGAGTTCCAGTCTTTCAGCCAGACCTCCAGGGCTCTGCCCAGAATGGCTCCATCCCTGGCATTCCCCTCACTTTCTGCTGGACCTGCTCGTAACTCCACCCATCCTGTCTGTTTCACAGCCATGTTTCATATGTTGTTACCCAAATATTCCTTACCTCTCCCACAGCCTCCCAAGCCAGTTTCTTCTAATGCAAGGACACATGGCTTTCTACATCTTAGGTGATCCGTGAACAGGTCACAGGATTGCTTGCCCCTGTGCTGGTCTACAAAGAGGGCTGTTGCCCTGGCTTGCGCCTTCGGCCACCTGGTCGCCTTACTCTTCTGTCACACAACCCAGATTGTGTAAATGAAGCAGCTCACTCAGGTGAGTGTCATGGCACATCTGGAAAAACGGAGAGCAGGGGAGGATTTGGTTCTCAGAGCCCTGAGGGAAATAGCAGAGTTGAGTCTCCACAGGACAAGGCTAGAGATCTCTCCTATGGTGTGGCCTTGAGTTTCTCACTTGAGACTCTGTAAGACTTCTGGAGAAACTTCTGATGTTGCTGGGAACTACAGGAAAGAATTCATTCTGTTCCATCCTTTCTCCCTTCAGACTGGGCAAGGCAGCCACACCTGAGCAGCCAAGCCCTGTCTTTCTCCAGGGAAGTGGGAGCCGTCAAGGGGGTCAGGCTCATCAGGGTCTGTGGCTGAGGATCGATGGAGTCCCTGTACCTTTCCCCCTTTTCCCTTCATTGTGAGAGGCAGCAGACTGGACAACACTGCCATGCTGTGGGTGTGGCGTCTTGGAGCAACAAGAGCCCCTAAGAAGAAGCTGCCATATCAGAGAGCTGGCTGCCTCCTCTCTTCCTCTGCCCATAGCCTCCACCCATGACTAAGTGGCTAACAGGAACAGGAGCCATCTCTAAGAAAGGAGAGCAGTCATGATGAGACAGTAGCTCCCAGGGCCTGACGCATATGTTTAAATCATTCCATACAGGAATACTCAGCACACTGCACACAGCAGAGCAAAAGCTGCTCTCTATAGCAACCTGGAAGCAGAGACAGGAAACAGTTGGAGTCTTGTTCTCTCTTAGCTCAGGACCCTAATAACCTGAAGACTTCCTATCTGGCCTCACGTCTTAAAGGCTGCCTGGGGACAATCCTTTACCATGTGGACTTTTGGGAGACACCTGAGGCATGACTCTAAAGCTGGGCAAGCTACATGGAAGGCTGAGGCAGGAGAGTGATTTGTGTCCAGTGTCTGAGACCTGCTTGGAAGTATGACAAGGCCTCACCTCTTGAATTAAAACAAGATCCAGCTACAGTACAACCCATGTAGCTGCAGAGGCATTCACGAAGAAATGAATGACATGGCTGCTGGTGGTACAAGCCTGTAATCTCCGCACTCAGGAAGGCAGAGGCAGGCAGATCTCTGTGAGTTCAAGGCCAGCCTGGCGGTCTACAAAGCAAATCCAGGACAGCCAAGGCTACACCAAGAAACCCCGTCTTTAAAAAACCTAAGACCAAAAATTAAAAAAAGAAAGAAATGAATTATGCTTCACTGCAAGGAATATTTATGAAACTATATCACTAAAGGCTGAAGAGAAAATGCCTCCCCCCAACCACTAGAATACCTGGAGGAAAGACACCTTTTTCTTAGCTGTTTATAACTTCCCATTTTAATGCCCGGATCAGAACATTACACAGGCATGAGTCCACACAGTAGCTTTTGTTACCTGGGCATTGATAACAATTAGCCTGTAACTAATTGCTTCCAGCTGCTTTCCTTTGATTAATCAATCAAAACTAATTTATTATGGCGTGCCTGTGGTTTGATATCTGTAGAGCTAGAGGCTTAGCAAGACTGAGATGAGGACAAGATGACTATGTGCTTAAAGGGTCAGGGGAGGGAGAACTGGAGTGACTGAAGCAAGTGTGGAGGAGGGGGAGAGGTGGAAGTTAGGGGAAAGGGAAAAGAGAGAAATTCTTTCAGGCCTCGGTAAGAGGAGTGAAGGGGGGCTGGAGAGATGGCTCAGTGGTTAAGAGTACTGTCCGCTCTTCCAAAGGACCCAGGTTCAATTCCCAGCACCCACATGGCAGCTCAAAACTGTCTATGCCCCCAATTCCGAGGGATCTGACACCTTCATACTAATGCACAGAAAATAAAAGAAAATGAATTATTAAAAAAAAAAAGAGGAATGAAGGACTGATAGTGTTGAGTTCTGTCTCTTTTCTCTTTGTATCCCTTTCTAGCGGTTGTGGATTTGTTTGCTTGCTTGCTTGTTCTGGCTCTGTTTGGACAAGGTCTTATTCTGTAGCCACATCTAGCCTGCAGCTCACAGTGTAGCCCAGGTTGACCTCAGACACCTGTCAGTGCTCCTGTTTCAGACCCTTGGCCTCAGTTGTATGGCTTTACACCTAGACAAAAACCGAGCCAGTGGGGGCGAGGTGAGTGGTGGGTGGCGTGTGTGCTACCACCAAAACAAAGAAAACAACCCCAAACAACCAAATACCCTCCCAACCCCCAAACTCTAGTGTACCTCTTCCAGGTTACAATCCACCATAACTCTTCTCACGGTCATCTCTCTTTCCATTCCCGAGTTCCTCCTTTAGCGGATACTTAAGCCTCTCAGTCTTTCCAAGTCATAGCGTCCCCTGGTATTGGCAGGACTTTCTACAGCCCTGAATCTGGATGTACATGCTTAGCAGAATGGAGGGTTTCCTTGTTCTATGTAACCTGAACTCCAGATGTGGATGGTCCAGGGTCAGTATCACCGCCTGAGGAAAGATGAGGGCTCAGGCTTCTTTTAACTTTTCCTGGAGACTGTGGTTTCTTTGCAGGAAGGAGGATAGAAAGCAAATGACGAAAACTGCATTACATTTCTGGCAGGTTGGGTGCCCAGCAGAATCAGGTGCTAGGTCGGCGTTGTGAATAGAAGCCTCTGCTGCTCTGTCCTTGCTCCATCATTTCCGCCATCCCCTCAAGATAGCTATGTTTGTTTTTGAGATAGGGTTTCCTACACCACAGCTCAGCTTCAGATTCCCTGCGTAATTAAGGATGACCCTGAATTCCTGATCTGCCTGCTTCCGCCTCCTGAGAACTGGGATTACAGGCTTGTACCATCATGTCTGGCAGCAGGCTAGTTTTGAGAATGTATGCTTTTGGTTGGCATGGACAGGAACAGGTTCAGAGCCCTTCTCCTGATCTTTCGTGCTATGACAGCTTTTGTGCCACAGGCCAAAAGAAACGGAGGTGGCAATTCTACCAGCAACTAAATATTTCCACACTACTTCTACAGTCAGGGAGGACCAGTGGCCTCTTTGTTTCATTGACTTGCTGAAAATCCAGTCTTCTTGAGTCATTGCATTCTAGAAATTGGCCTGGATCAAGAAATGGGGAGAGAGATTGTTCGCTGGGGGCAGCCTTTCTCAGTCTTTCCCCCCTCTATCCCTGGGCTTTAAAATATATTTACTGGACCTGATTGGTTGCCCAGCTAAGTTTCTTCTGGTGTTCTATTAACTATGTGCACAGCTTACTGGGGGTCAGGCCCACCCTAACCCTGACATCTAAAACAATGGTTCTTAATCTAGAAGTCTCTGACGCTGCTACTCCTAACTCTAATGTTGTCTGTCAGCAGCCCTGGTCTCCAGAAAAGAACCATAAGAAAATTCCCAGCAATTCGGCATCCCTGTCATCAGCTTATGAAAGGCGGCAGAACACTGCTGCCTGGGGAGGTACACTCTAGCGACCCACTTCTTTGAGTCTCTCTCTCTCTGTGTGTGTCTTGTATTGAGCTCAAGCTGGTCTCATACTCACTATGCATTCCAGGCTCCAGCTCATGATCCTCCTGCCTGAGTGCCTGGATGCTGGCAATACCTGCGCATGCGTCCCTGTGTCTATTTCTCTCTTATTCTGTTGTTTTTTTCAGACAGCTCTGATTTTTCTGTTTTGCCAAGTACAGAGCCATCCTAGTAATCTATTAGCACTATTTCCTGGGAGCCTAACCAGGATGTAGACACCACAGTACAGGAATGTGCTTATATCAATAAACTCTGCTTTGTTTAGTATTATGTTTTCTCCTCCTCCCTCCTTTCCCAAAACAATCTGGGGACCTGATCCCATACTCTCCTAGCTTCTACACACACACACACACACACACACACACACACACACACACACACACCGGCTGGCTTTATCTCTTTTTATATACATATTGCCTTTCCTCCATTAGTAGTTCTAACATTTCCTTGAAAGGGTTATTTTGTGGTTTGACTTCAGTTATGAGTCTGGTATATAGGTGAAAAAGTATTGGTAGAGTCTGAGAAGGGTGTATTTTGTTTTGTAAGGTAGATACACTTATGGATGAGAAATGATGAGGCAAGAGCCTTTCATGAAGAGGACAGAGGCTTCTACAACACCAGAGCTCTCAAAAGTGCTTTTGCTTTTGTTTGTTTCTGTGTAGCCCTGACTGTCCTGGACTTGATTTGTAGATCAGACTGTCCTCGAACTTACAGAGATCCTCCTGGCTCTGCTTCCCTGAGTGCCACCATGCCTGTCTGGCAGGGGATGTGGGGTTTTTAAGGTCTGTAAATGATAGAAAACAACGCCCTGTCACAGATATCAGTGTCCCACTTTTCCCAACTGGTAGCCCAGACTTTGGCCTAGCAGCCCTGCCAGACCTGAAAATCATTTTGGAGTTCTACTGCTGTAATAATTAAGTCCTGGTCTTGTACTCAGCTTTTTATGCCTTCTCTCAAGGGGATGAGGAGACACTCCGACTTTTATCCTTAGCCTTTGGTAATTAATCACTCTAAGACTTCCATTGTCTTTCTCCACAGCATAGGTTTACTGCAGCCACAGTTACATAATTTTATATGCATGGTTGTTCTGAGTCAGGGTCGCTCTAGCTCAGCTTGGTCTTGAACTCACCACTGTCCTGTTTTAATCTTCCAAGTGCTAGGGTTACAGGTATATACCCTATTCTTGTCCTTAAACTACCATTTCCCTCACATTAAAAAAAAAAAAAAAAAAGCCTGCTAGACTGCACCTACTGGTATGTCCTTCCATTGGTATCCTAGCCTTCTTTAAAAAAAGGTTTCTCTTTATTCACGTGCATGTAAAGACCTACAAGGTTGTGGCATCCTCACTGCCAGCTTGTCATAGGGTAACTCAGCTCCACTGTGTCAGACTCCCTTCATGGGACTTAGTGTCCTTGGGATCGGCATCACTGTAGTAACAGAGTGAGTGGGACTGAGGAGAAATAGAAGCTGAATTAAATGTAGTCACAGCAAAAGCTGCAGCCAATCAATTTCTTGGCAGCTTATGCCACCAGGGTACTGTGGAGTCAGAGAGCCTTCAGAGTGGTCCCACCCTGAACGTACATCTAGTCTGTAAAGGCTCTCCTGGAAGTGCTGTGATGTGGCATGCAGAAGCTTGCCTCGGCTGAGGGCAATTCCTGGAGTGGTATTCAGCTGAGGGCTACTAGCCACTAACCCTCTTGGCAAACAAATGTCTTCATTCAGAAGAGCCTGTGTTCTTTGGTATGCAGGGGTAGAGGGGTGGGAAGGAATGTGCCAGTGGAGCGGGAGAGAGGGTAGAATAGAGGAAATACCTTGAGACTTTGAACAAGATTCTTGAGGGAGATGGCTCAGTGGTTACGAGCACTGGCTGCTCTTCCAGAGGACTCTGGTTTGATTCCCAGCACCCACCTATTTTCTCACAACCATTGGTAACTCCAGTTCCAGGGGTTCTGATGCCCTCTTCTGGCTCTCTCAAGCACTGCACACACATGGTGCCTAGATGTCAATGCAGGCAAAACACTCATACAGACAAAAATGAAAAGACTCTTGAAAACTAATTTCCAGGTGTTTTTTTTTTTTTTTTTTTTTTTTTTTAATTTAACAAAGTGGGGAATAAATGAGGGAGATACATTTAAAACTATATTGAACATGTACATCATTGCTAATACTCACCATTGACTGTTTGGAAGAGGGGAAGTTAGGGTACAAACCAAATTCTACTCTACTCAGAAGTGCATGCCTTCCCCCAACTAGACTATAGCTAGTCCGTTTGCTTTCCATAAGCTAGATTCAGACAGCTAACTTTGTTTGGCTGTCCAACATTGGAAAATGTGATTTAGCTGTCACAATGCAAAAATGAGAAATATCCATACATAAGTTTGGATTTCTAGCTTCTCTTGAGTGACTGGAAGTTCTAGCAACATAAGGTCAACATTCCTTCATGATAGTAACTGTCTGCAGCTGAGTGATATCCATTCTTTAAACATGGGTGGGGGTGGGTAGGGATTCTCCTTAGTTAGGCTTTATCTTCACTGGTGACTAGATTCCTTATCATACCACTGTGCATTGTTTAATAAAGCTTATGGTGTAGAACAGGCGGATATATATTTAATACTGGTTTACAAGAACTGGCTGAGTTCATTAGAGTGGAGTCTGGGTGAAGAAGGCTGGACTTCCATTTGCAATGAGGGAGGATTGGTGTGCAGGGGAGGAAATAGCAGTTGTACACATGCACAGTAAAATGAATGGACAAACTCAATGGGGTTGGAGTAAAGAAAGAAGAAACCAAAAAGCCAGCACTTAAGGCTAGAGAGGAACGGAGACCATCGGGGAAGAAACCGGACAAGGAGAGGAAGGAGACAGAGGACTTTCAGCAATGGAATGCCAATGCTGGGAAGGGAACCCAAGGCTCAGCCACATCTAAGAGTTTCAAAGATGAAGACAAAACGCCAGGGCAAAGAGGAGCTAGCCAAGGGTTTTCAGAGTGTGAGAAAAGGAAAGGGAGGTTGAAGATGTTTAGCAGTGAAGTAGACACGTTGGGATACTATTTGGGGCTATGGGCTATGACTAAGAGATTTTTCAGAGTCCTGGATGTCGAAAGCACAGAAGGCTACTTAATATTCATTCATTTCTTTTCAGCACTGTCATCATTTCTGACATCATGTAAAGAAATTAGTCAGTATCCATGCTGCATCTTTCAAGAAGGGATCATAGAAACAGCCAATCTCCGTCCTTTTGTTGAAATGAAACCTTACCTTGAATATGCATTTTGGAAGATCACCAACCTGCCCAGGCTTGAAACTTCTCTTACGGATATCACTTTGTACATGGGTTACTGGCTTCGTGGATTTTCTGTGGTGAAATGAAAATTGCGGTTTTGTTTCACCTTATCACCAGTGGGTATCTTTGTGTGGCTAATGGTTGATGACTCTAATGTGTGCTCAGAGTGTATACACACTTTCGTTTCTGAGACAAGGTCATACTACGGAGCAGTGGTTGGCCTGGAACTCATGAGGATTCCCCTGCCTCTAATAAAGAGGAGCACCTCGACGCCCATCTGCAAACACATTTTAACACTGACCTAAGCAAAGTGCATTGAAGAACACTCATTTCAAAGACCAATGTTAGATACAGAGCACCCTTTTCTCCCCTGCTCCACTTTGTGGTTTCATTGTTGTAGTCCTGGTTGGCCTGGAAATCCCCATGCAGAATAGGCTAACCTTGAACAAACTACCTTTTGGATATAGCCTCTTTTTTAAGAGTGCACACTGAATTCTGCCTAAGTCCTTGGAACTCTGACAGTGGGCATTCGGAAGGCCCTTCTTTCTGGAGAGGCCGCCCTTCTCGATGGTCCTTAAAGCCAAACCATTCCGGCACCTATCAGCTCTGATCTTGGGTATATCTTGGAACCTCCAGTGCCCTGGTATTCATCAGTTAATGAGCCCTCCTGGAAAGGTTCGCTAAAAGGCTGAAACGAGACGATGAATGGGTACGCCAGGCCCTTTAAAGGCCTTTGCAGTATAGTGAATTAGTATTCAGTCTTACAGTATCAACCGTGCAAAAGTTTGATTAACTTGGCTGTCCGTCAGTTCAGTTAGAGGAATTTCGGTTTGGGGACTCGGGGAATCTCTTGAGAACTTGGACCGCCCCTGGGTCTTGCTTTGGAATTTAAGAGACCTTAAAAAAAATCACGGAATCCCTCTTGGCCTCTTTCTTTTACAAACCGTTTTCAGCAGCCTTCAGAAGCGCCATCGACTGCGTGGCAGCGTGCGCCTTATATTTTAGAGTCAAGAAGGCAGAGAGGGACTGAACACAGCCTCTCGCGGAGATCCGCGAAAGGAGAGAAAGCCTAGCCTCAGGACACCCTAACTTCCAACCCCGGGAGCAATCCATGCCCGGAGGCCGGCGGGGGAAGGGCTGACGGAGGCGGCGGTGGCGATGACAGCCGACGCTCCGGAGCCGGCTCAGACTCTCCGGCCAGAGCCCCGCGCCAGTCTAGGTGGGGAGACCGGCGGCGGCGAGGGACGCGCGCCTCCGGGCCCGGAGGAGTTAGGTGACGTCACCTCCAGGAGGACTCGCTTTTTCATTAATGAAACCGGCCGGCGCGGGCGCATGCGCAGCAGGCCCCTTCCCTCTCGCTTCCCCCTCCCCTTTCCCAGCCGCGCTCTCAATCTCGAGCTCGCTCGCTCTCCCTCTCCCCGGGCCCGTGGAAAGGATCCCACTTCCGGTGGGGTGTCATGGCGGCGTCTCGGACTGTGATGGCTGAGGGGAGACGGCGCTAGTGGGGAGAGCCACCCACAGGCGCCCTCCCCTCCCCGGGCTTCCCTCCCCACCCCCTCCCCCGGCGTCCTCGCCAACGCCCCCCTTCCCCCGTCCCCCTCCCGGCGGGCCGCGCGGGCGCCGGTCCCCACCCCCGTGGGAACGCTAGCTGCCCGCACTCCTCCGCCGCTCGGCTCGCCGCTGCCCTCACCTCAGCGCCGGCCGCCCGCCCTCCGGCGGGTCCCGGACGCCGGCCCACCCGGCCCTCCGCCGCCCCCGGGTCGCGGGGAGGACATGGCCGCGCACAGGCCGGTGGAATGGGTCCAGGCCGTGGTCAGCCGCTTCGACGAGCAGGTAACGGGCCCGCGGCAGGCGGGAGCGGGTGGGGGTGGGGACGCGGTGGGTGAGGGGAGGAAGGAGCGGCCGCCTCGCGGGCCCCGCAGGCCGGGGAAGGGCCCGGGAGGTGGGACGCGAGGGGGCGGCCCGGGGATTCGGATGTTAACCATGGGCTCGCCTTCCCTCCTAAACCGGGGGGTGGGGCCTTGCCCGTGACCAGCCCTCCATCCCCTTTATCCCAGCCCTTCCGCTTGCTGCTGCGGAATGAGTGACCTGGGGGCTCGTTCAGGGGCGCTCCATCTGGATTTAATCGTTCTCCCTTACTCCCCCTTTTTGAAAGGAGGCAGGTCATACTAGTTAGGGGCTCCCTCTTCCCGTAACCCCCCATCCTCCTAACTGGGGATAACTGAAGGAACCCCCTGTCTATTTGTGTATGTATCCTTAGTAGGAGCAAGATAATGTCCCGCCCCACCCCCATTTTCTGTAGCTGCCAGGGGCAGGAGTAGGGAAAGCACAGGTTTTCTTACTTTTCTGCCCCGGGGCGTCAGCTTGCCTGGAGACTCCCAAGTGCACACACACTGAACATCTTTTTCATGTTCCCACCAGCGTCCCCGAGAGCCCGATGACACAAGGCTGCCCTTTACGTTGCTGTTTGCAGGGGAAATCGTGGGTCCGAAATGTTTCCCCCTTTTTTCCTTCCTTCCTTGATCTTTGCGCACACACACACACACACACACACACACACGCGCACGCACGCCAGTCCCTGCTTGCCAAGAGTCCGAGAATGTGAATATTGGCTTTCTAAGTGTGACTGCCGGAGTAAGGGGAGAAGGGTGAAAGGAAGAGGAGGAAACGGGCATTTGAGCTACAGACTAGAGAGCAGAGACGGCTGGGATGTGGTCCTAGGGCTGATGATCCTGTTCCTGGTTTGTTGTTATTTTGACTTGTTTTTGCCTCTTTGCAAGAGAACTTTTCATTGAGAGTACTTGGTATAAGAGGGAAAAGTTTCTTAGTTTAGGAAGGTTACTTTTTATTCCCTGAGTTTTCCACTCGTAAAATTTTAAGGCTGATGAAGAGGTAATCCACACGTAGCCTTTTGTCCATAAGAACTAGTTTAATTTTTCGCAACTGGAAATAGTTGGGGCTGGTTTAAAGGATTGGTGTTTTTGTTTGTTTGTTTTCAGTTCTTCCTCTGATGAGGGAATTGTTTAGAATTGAGCCAATCTGTTTTGTTTACTGGGTATAATCACAAAACTGATTATGGGATCTGACAGGTAGGGGAAGGGTTTCCTTTTTAATTTGACTAGTAACATTTTTATAGGACTTGGTCCTTTTGACCTATTTGACAGTTTGGGGAATAGACAGAGGCAGTTAAGAACCCGCATAGAGCTGACTGTGGTGCTACGTGACTTTCATCCCAGCACTCGGGAGTCACAGGCAGGTGGATCTCTGTGAGTTTGAGGCCAGCCTTGTCCACATAGTAAATTCCAGGATGCCAAGGTTACACTGGGAGATTCTGTCTCAACCAGTCAACCCTCCCCAAACCCTACATAGATACAATTTCATAGTTGTCAGAGACCTCAAGGAGTTAGTTCATTCATCCTGCTTCTGGACCAAAAGGCAAACAAACTGTTTGACTAACCCGTCTGATG
This sequence comes from Rhombomys opimus, assembly GCA_010120015.1. Lineage (NCBI taxonomy): Eukaryota > Metazoa > Chordata > Mammalia > Rodentia > Muridae > Rhombomys > Rhombomys opimus. Next base: position 6,101,073 of record REGO01000004.1, read on the forward strand.
AAGTAGATATCACTCTGTAAATAGACTGAATTATAGAATGTTAGATTTAAGTAGAGCATAAAGTAGAACATTATATTCTAAACTTGATAGAAAAGACTTGCTGTGCAGAACTTTAAAAAAAAGGATTTAAGGGGCTGGAGAGATAGGCTCAGTGGTTAAAAGCCCTTGTTGCTTGGGCAGAGGACCTAGGTTTGCTTTCCAGCATTCTTATGGTGGTGGTTCACAGCCCTCTGTAGCTCCAAATGCCCTTTTCCGACCTCTGGTACCTGACACGCATGTGGTGCCACAGAAATGCAAACAAACACTCATACACATAAAATGAAATAAATTTAAAATAGGAGAAGGATCTAAAATGTGCCTAGACTGGGGCATGGAGAGATGGCTTAGCAGTTAAGAAGAGGTCCTGAGTGCAGTTCTCAGCATCGGCATGGTGGCTCACAACCATCATAATGGGATCTGATGGCCTCTTCTGTCAAGCAGGCATATATGCAAATAGAGCACTCATATACATAAATAAATACATCTTAAGGAACATGCGCATAGATCAATGGTTCTCAATCTGTGGGTTATGACCCCCTTGGGGTCAACTGACTCTTTCACACAGGTTACCTAAAACCATCATAAACACATATACTTATATTACAATTCACAGCAGTAGCAAAATTACAGTTAGGATAATTTTATGGTTGGGGGTCACCACAACATGAAAGCTGAATTAAACAGTCACAACACTGGGAAGCTTGAGAACCACTGGAATACACAAAACAAAAACTGAATCGTAATGATTAATGGAGGGTCAAGAATGATAACAGTGTTCCTTGATTTTAAGAAAAGATTATGTTTTTATTTATGTGCATACACATGTACCATGGCTGCCCCAAAAATGTCAGCTCACCTGGATCTGGAGTTACAGGCATTTATGAAAAGCCTGACATAGGTGCTGGGAACCAAACTTGGATCCGCTGGAAGAACAGCAAGTGCTTTTAACTGCTAAGCTCCCTCTCCAGCCTCAACTTTACCTAATTTTTAAAAGTTAAATTCAGTTTTTTTCCTTTTTTTTTAAATAGCTCAGGTGGTTGTGGAACTTGCTGTATAGATGAGGACGACCTTGACCTTCTGATTTTCCTGTCTCCTAAGTGCTGGGGTTACACGTATGTGCTACTAGGTCTAGGTTTTTTCCTTCAATTCTTACCTTTTGGTCTCTAGACTTATTTATCATATTAGAAAAAGATAGTGCTCTGAGTTTTAAAAGTAGAATGATTATGGCTAAATACCCAGGTTTTCTTTGTTCCCAGAAAGCTTTAGGCTTTATTGTTTATGTATGTTGTAGACTCAGACTCATTATCATCTATTAAAATTTAAGAACATTAGTTTTTAAAACACCATTTTTTGCCAACTCTTATAGTGTAATTAAGAGAAAGCTACATAAAATATTCAGCCCAATTTTTTCTTACAGTTTTAAAGATAGGATTTTGAGGTGCGAAAACATAAGGTTTTCAAGGCTTACCATGAGAAATTAATGTTAATTTATTATTAAAGTAGTAAAGGTTTAATTTAAATTAGGGTTTGTTTAAAATGTTTGTTTTTATTATTTGTGTGTGTAGTACCCTTAGAGGTTAGAGGAGGGTGTTTAATCTGTTGAACCTGAGGTTATTCATAGGTGGGTGTGCGTTTCCGACTTGGGTGCTGGAAACCAAACTATGGGACTCTGAAAGAGCAACAAGCAGTCTTAACCACTGAACCCAACCCCCGCTCAAGTTTGTCTTACATTTGTTTTATGTGTGTATGTATGTATGTATGTATGTGAAAAACTGAAGCTGAGAGATGCTGAATGATCTAATAGCCCCAGTGAGCCTTAGTGTGAAATTGTTTTGAATGCCAGATAATTAGGGGAATGCCTTTTGTAAGTAGCTCATAGAATTTGTTTTAATAACTCACTATGTATAGTTAGAACTTTACTGTTTTATTTTCCTTTTGAGGCAGGGTCTCACTGTGTAGTCCTGACTGCTCTGGAACTCCATATACAGATCAGGATGGCCATTCAGAGAGTCTGCTGTGGGATTGAAGGCATGTGCCACTATTCCCAGTCAGAGTTTACATTTTAACCAAAGATAGAAAAAGCCTACTGTGTACTGGTATTTGTATGTGAGAATCTTAGTCATTTCAACTGTTTATTTATTTATTTTTAAAGACAGGGTTTTTCTGTGTAGCCTTGGCTGTCCTGGACTCTTTGTATACTAGGTTGGCCTTGAACTCAATCGATCTGTGTGCCTCTACCTCTTGTGCTGGGATCAAAGGCGTGTGCCACCACACCTGGTTGTTTTCAATTTTCTTGTCTGTAGTTGTTTCGCTGGCCTCAGGGAGTGCCCAGCTGCTTGTTCCTACAGCCACGACCTTTGTGAGTTGAACTGCTTTAGTCCCCAGGGGCATGCACCTGTGTAAGGATGACACAGTTGATGACTGATTGTGTTGTACTTGCCACTATTTGAATGGCTAGCCACCATGATAGCAGGCATACTGAATTCTAGTGGAAATTGTCTAGAAATTTGGTGCAGTTTGTACAGCAGACCTGATAAAAACACATGTACTGATGTACTATGGAGTTGCATCTCCAACCCTTCCTTCCACTGTGACTTAAAATTTGTATTATTTTCATCTTGACATTTTGAGCTCAAATCCATGCCGTCTGGTGATAATGCATGTAGGTGTAATATTTACATCTGAACTTGAACGATTTGCTAGTTTTAGAAGGTTTTTTTTTTTTTAATTGGGAAATGGCATTTGTAAAGGTGGACAGGTAGAACTGAATGGAAGAGATACATGTTCTGTCTCCTTAATGAGCTTTTATGGTGTCAAATAGATTTTTAAATTAAAACTAGCCCATTTTAAATGTATAGGTTGATTTTTGTGGTTCAGTAGTTCTTTTTTCTTAAATGATTAGTATTTTATGTGTATGGGTGTTTTGCTGGCATGTTTGTGTGTGTGTACCATATGCTTGCAGTGTGACAGAGGCCAGAGGAGGGCATCCGATTCCCTAGAATTGGAGTTTCAGCAGGTTGCGAGTGTCCATATGGGTGCTAGGAAATAATCCCTGGGAATTGAACAGTTGAGCCTTATCTCCAGCCCTCATTAGCTCTATCTCTCTTTTCTTTTTTTCAGAAGGCAGGTTTTTTTTTTCAGAGGTAGGGTTTCTCTGTGTAGCCCTGGCTGTCCTGGAACTTGCTCTGTAGACCAGGTTGGCCTCAACTCAGAGATCCACCTGTCTCTGCCTTTGCTGGAATTAAAGGCATGTGCCACCATGCTCCTCAAATTTCTATGGGGATTTTATTTTTGAAAGAGAATAAGGAAAAATATGAATATTTTTTCATTTTTTAATAAATTTTTATTTTTATATTAATTACAGTTTATTCACTTTGTATCCCAGCTGTAGCCCCTTTCCTCATTCCTTCCCAATCCCACCCTCCGTCCGTCATCTCCTCCCGTTCCCCTCTCCAAGTCCACTGATGGGGGAGGTCCTCCTTCCCTTTTGTCTGACCTTAGCTTATCAGGTTTCATCAGAACTGGCTGCATAGTCTTCCTCTGTGGCCTGGCAAGGCTGTACCCCCATCAGGGGTAGGTGGTCAAAGAGTTAGCCACCGAGTTCATGTCAAAGACAGTCCCTGTTCCCATTACTAGGGAACTCACTTGGACATTGAGCTGTGATGGGCTACATCTGAGCAGGAGTTCTAGGTTATATCCATGAATGATCCTTGGTTAGAGAAAAATATGAATATTTGAAAGTCTTTTTTAAATGACACCACCCAAATGATTTATTTATTATTACATTTTTATTTTTATGCTAATTATAGTTTATTTACTTTGTATGCTAGGTTTAGCTCCCTTCCTCATCCCCTCCCAACCCCACCTTCCCTCTCTCATCTCTTCCCTGCCCCTCTCCAAGTCCACTAATAGGGGAGATCGTCCCCTTCCATCTGACCCTAGCTTATCAGGTCTGATCAGGACTGGCTGTGATTTTTGTTAGTATGTTCATTTAAAGCAATATTCATTCTTTCCTTCTTCCTTCCTTCCTTCCTTCCTTCCTCCCTCCCTCCCTCCC